>JARPRH010032078.1:0-23639 GCA_031763665.1 Calameuta haemorrhoidalis
TTTTACGCGGCACTCGCGGAAGCTCCAGACGACGCACGTATTTCTGGGAGACTGAATAGTGGAGTCGGAACGCTTTGGGCTCCCTCTGTTTTTCACGACCGCTGCGCCATCTTACGGCCCGATTCCGTACTAATATTAATATGCGCGCGCAGACCCGTTCAGCTGTCAACAGAACGAAATTTGAAATTCTTTCGCAACGAATATCTTTTACTTCTTTCTCATACTTTTGTCGCGGAACACACTTCGTTGTTGTACATTTCTTATGCTTTCAGTGATTCATTTATCCTCCACAATTTTCCATGGGATATTCTCACTTCATGATAATAAACGGAGAAATTACGGATTGCTGAAATACCGGTATCACATTTATATTATTAACTTATCGATTGAACTTTGGTCTTATTTAGATTTCAAACGTTCTATTCTGAATTATGCAGCTGTGTTTGGAATGCGAGTTATAATTGCGTTATTAAATATTTTTCATGAGACACGCTGTCTGAGACGGAATAAAGTATATATATAATTCAAGTGAGTGTTTATACGAACGATTCAAAGGATTGATATATGTCTGTGTGTTTGCATTGCAAAATACAAAATATTTCTCTTCCTTTTTTTTTTCCGTTCGTCTTATCTGAAAACAAATATAGTTCCTGACACGTGGCGCCATCGCGCGAGGAATTTCTGAACTACATCGTACTATCGCTCATGATTATTTCGGCCGATAGCAACAATAGACCGATACTCGAATTCTGTTATCGTTCTTAAGTTATTGTAGGAATCTTCATATTACGTTCATTTAGTAAACTTTAGGCTGATTAATAACGATTTAACGAACATTGGAGAGAAGCATGAAACATTGTTTACTTCTGCGATTACGAGTATGACGTCGTTTAAACTGATTGCACCAGGTTGTGCAAAATATAATATGCATTGAGTTAATTTCTCTTTTAATAAACGTTAGTCATTCACTAGGATAAAGCATGAGTCAGTAAACGATGACAGATTTCAAATAAAATGAATCAGTGTGAGTTGTTAGAAAAGAATTCTACTTTACCGTCTCCTGCACTAACGGATTATCATAACAGATAGAAATCACTAGAGTTTCTATAGAAACGTTATAAAATACAAAACGCTTACAGTAAATGCGTACCTTGACGATGGATCAGTTATCACGATTTCATTTCCAAAGCGAAGCGCCAGCGAGACGTTCACCCGTTTTCCAAAATAATGATTTTCGAAATTTCTCATGGTAGGCGCGGTAGACATTGAATCAATTAATTGAAACGTCACACTCTTATTAACTCTAATTTCGCCTGAGCAATTTACAAAAGAATCACAGAAAGAATTGGACTAGACGGATCAATCGTTAAAATAAGAAAATAATTGAACCTCAAACAAGGAACACGGAACAGGATAACGTTATCCGATTAGAGTGAAAATATAAATAAATTATTGGAAAGGAAAGCAATAAATTATAGGAAAACTTAATTATCACAAAATTCTTCGACAGACTTTCTATTCACACTTCTATCTCTATATATTGAGCGTTACAAAAAAAAAAATACACTTTTCTTAAATAAGTATAGATAAACGATTTTACTTTTTTCTTCTTTAATATTTCAATATATATTTACACCTCTCGACGCGTAATTCACTTGTTTATCATTTATTTCTCGATGCTCCCGTCGACTCAACTTTTATCAACCATAAACGTAAGAACATTGCGCGACACTGCTGGTGTTACTTTTCAAAAATTCAAGCTGCCTGTCAACCGTACTAATGACGTTTCGCGGCCTGTTCCCAAGAACGAGTCATTGCCCGCAGCACCCAGCAGAACCTGCCAGGAGGATCCAATGAATGTTCTGCAATGCTTGAGAATACGACGTGTTGGGACTTGCACAAAATATTTTTCAGCGCGCTGACTCAGGGGAAAGTTCTCAGATTCGTTTAGATAACGTGCCAAGTGGATTCTCCTACTTGCCAGGTATCAATGCGGTATTTCTTTCATCTTGTCGCACTGCGACAATCTGCCACCTTAGAATACCTGCTTCGGGTACATAAGGCTCTTTTACCATACGACTCTTAGGGTAAATGATTTTGTATTATCTACAGTCGGTAAGGCAGAGATCCCTTCCTTTTTTATTAGCTTCGACTGATTTTTAATAGACCAGCAGAGACATGCCCGTATATTCTACGCATCGCGATTACTGATATGCAGAATATTTCATAGAAAATAACTACTAGGAAGTACTAGAATTCTCATCAGAAACCGAGCACTTCTTGTAAATTCATCCACTACTGCGATCCACTTCCGGACTCGCCGCTACGATTTAGCGCCATGCTTTTGGTATCGCCCGAAACTCGTGGCTTGAGTATCGCCTTATTCATCTCTGATATTTGTAAATGTCCAGCCACCCTTTGTATTCTGTCTGAAACAAACTACATGAAACATCAACCTCCGACAGATATTCTATGACAGTTCCAGTATGATGTACTGGAGATACTTTCTCCTGTGTCTATCGTATATGTACGTACTCGCTAGCTCCACGAACACAAAGTCCCACTTTCCTAGTATCTTCTCCGTGACTATGGTTACCATGAAATGTTTATAGGAATCGACCGAAGCAGGTTTGTGTCATGAAATTTGTAAGGTAAACCTCCCAGTGGCCGAATGCGTTCCAGCTACTGAACAAAGCGTGTTCCTAAAATAGATGAAAATACGATTTCATATGGACTGCAACCGTAACGTTGTGTTCGGCTACTTGGACGTTTACCTTAGCTGTATCTAAGTTGATTTTTTTAAATTCGTTTAATTATAATAATTAAATGATGGAAGAGAACACAGCGATGGAAAAAAAATATGGAAAATAGTCTGTATTACGTTTAATGTCTCATACATTTATTATATCGTACACGATGCGTTATAGATTTAAATCTTTTTCTATGTCAGATTATCTTGCCGTAGTTTTGCTTTATATACAAGATATATAATTTATGCATACCGAACATCTGTTAACATTTTTTTTTTCTATCTGTTCTTACATCACTCGACTGCCCATCATTTTCTTCGTTACAGTATCGCGTGTCTAGTAATATTATTATGATACAATCACTGTGACAGATAAGTAAGGTTATCTTTCGTATCTCTTTATTACGAGTTATATTATTTAGTTATTCGCTATTATACATTATTTTATGCATAGTGTAAACGTCTGGTCCCCAACAAAAGTATGTTGGAATAATAATAATTCCATATACAGAAAAGTTAAAATCGTCGATCGTACTACGAACGTTATGGATGAAAATTTCATTTTTTTAAAATTCAAATAATTAAATTTTTTTTATAATCTAATATACTTTTTATCAATTTTGAACGAATACATAACAGAGTTCACGAATCACGTACTTTCTCATATAACGTAGACATGACATTAAAATAATAATTTTGGAATGATATCGAATAACCAAAAATTGGCTACTATGGATCGTTATTGTACCGATTAATAGTTTTTCTTTATCGTTAATCATAGCAAATGCAAATTGGCATCTAATAACGTAATGCGTGTCTAATGCTACTCTAGGACATGGAGAATGTTTTGATATAAACTTGATATTTAAATACACTGGAAATTTGCAATTTTTAAAGGACACAGCGACTTATTTTTTTACCGTGGACAAAATGAATAACGGACACTGAATTTTCGTAATTTTATACATTTTTTCATCGTTAAGACATTAACGGACGCAATTACTAAGTTATTCGATCTATGAGAGAGATATGTAATTCGTAATTATTGAAGATTTCATAATTAACCAGAATTTTGCGGATTAAGGAATAATTCACGAAACATCAATACGTCTTCCATGTATCATAGAGACGAAATAAATTAAAAAAATAAATAAAAATTACATCACGGTCTTAATTTCTTAATTCCTGACAAGACTGAAGTTTTTTCCTTCGTCGTTATTCTTCACGCTCACGTTAATCTACGCGCATGTAATTTAACTGTACAATCGCACTTTCACAAATGACTAGATTAAAACTTGTCAGGACTAATCCATCTTCTTCTCTTCTTCAGGTTATTAAACAAACTTTTGAAAATTCATTTTTTTTTTGTTTGACACGGTATTCCCGCAGAACGAACCGTCGCGACGAAACTGTGCACAGTGCTCCGCACCTACTCTCGCTTTCCCACTGTTTCCCTAAATTCTCTCTGGGACGCTATTAGTGCCGCTCAGTGTACATACGTACAACGCTTTGCCACTGTTCCCCTAAATGCGCTCAGTGCACATACATACAATACACGGCTTATTATGGAGAGCGACTATAGTCGCCCGTAGTACCTCAGTGACATCTTAGGGAGAGCCACTATAGTCGCCCGTAGTACCTCAGTGACATCTTAGGGAGAGCCACTATAGTCGCCTGTAGTAGCGAAAGGGTTAACCTAACCAAAACCATATCTCCATCCGCTCTACAGCCCCTTGCCTCTTCAGCGGGGCGCCAGGACCCTGACCTCTGCCGATCCGTCGCGACATCTACGTCGTGTCGTATCTTCAGCGGGGCGCCGATACCTTGCCCGGACCTCTGCTGGTCCGTCGCGACGTCTCCGTCGGGTCCTCCCTTCAGCGGGGCGCCAGTACCTCACCCGGACCTCTGCCGATCCGTAACGATTCGCAATTTCATTTATATCCTGCTTCTCCTTCCTACGACACTTTTCACAGTTTCACGATAAACCCACAAACGTCCATTCGAACAATCTAATTCCCTACAATTTTTCATTTCCCTGATACCACTCCAAACTCATCTGCAACTTCAATCACAAGCATCATGTATTTTTCTTGTCCATTAACTAAGTCAAGTTCTTCGCTAAGAACTCCAATAATTCGTTCCTCCACAGACACTTGACTGATAGCTACAGCAATTCATCCGAGTGCACTCAGAATTCTAATAACCACATTCGTTCTCTCGTCAAACCAATTAGCTCCTCCATTGTCATTTATGTCATCAGACAACGTCCTCTTAATCAATTAATAAAGCCATCACTTAAAGGCTCGTACCACGACTAGACAAAAATTCTATGATCTACAGTTTAATAGAAATTTTTAATTCTTAAAACTTTCAGCAAAACTTCCCTACCACGTTCCAAGCTCGCCAGCTCCAAATCCAAATATTTTGTATTTACAAAAGAAAAAAAAACCATTTACATCCTACACCCATTTATATCCTACACCCACTTGCATCCATCCTGCATAAAAATCTTACCGACATAAAATACTCCAAGTAAACGTCTTGAATTAAATTCGCCATACCCCTTTATATTTAACCCCATGACCCCCTGGATCGTTCACACTTCCAGGTACCTCAGTTAGCCGTACTACAGTATTTCGTTCTACCAGCCGAATTCTCCCTGGACAAAGGACCAGCACCGTTGGGTCTGATATTTACAAGATGAAGTTCCTGAACGGCACCCAGAGAATTCATCCTGGCCACGTTATTGTTATGGGACGAAACGTCAACACTGGTAACGGTAGTCAAGACGGATCCTCTGTGATTGTTCGGCGTGTTACGTTTTATTTGATTGGTAACGCGAATACCGGCAGCCGTTGGGATTCCCCCTATGGCTCCTTTGTATTTGGCAGCCCGATCCACGCACATTCCGTAACGCGAGAGCAGAATGAACATGTCCCTTCTGTACTGATGGGTCAATAAAGCGTACAAGTAAGGATTGGCGCAGCTGTTAAGCGGATAAAAGAAGACCAATAAGATTTTCGTTTGCGTGACGTCGATAAGCGGGTAACCCGAGAGGGCGGTCAGACCGAAAAACGCTATTGGCGCCCAGCATGCAAAATCCGTAAAGACCAGCAGCGCCATCCTCTTGGCAACTGTCATGTCCGAACGTGTCATCGGCATCACGACCTCTTGACCTCCTCGTATCGAACAGTACATCCTTCCGTAACAGGCGACTATCACCCAAAATGCCAGACCGTTGAAGACCAGTAATGTTATCAGGTAGAGAAGATCCGTCGTGTCGCGATTCTCCAACGGCAGGCAGATACTGCAAGGTAAAGATCATTTGAATTGATACTTAATAACTAATCGGTAACATTTTTTTTTAATCATTATTAAGGGTCATTATTAATTAGTCATTCGTTAAATAACTATTCGTGTACAATCGGTACTGTAATTTTTATTTACTGGGCTGGAATATGGTACGTAGAAAATTGGTAAATGACTGTTAGTAAGTAAGCTATAGATTTCTATATATAATAAATAATTGTATATAGAAATATATAATGTAATAAATAATTATATATAGAAATATATAATGTAATAAATAATTATATATAGAAATATATAATGTAATAAATAATTACATGTAATAAATAAATACATAGAACATTTTTAACCTTGTTTTTGCGTAACCGGATATACCAATTAGTGGTAAGGCTGCCATTGCGCTTGCATAGATCCAACCGACCGCCATTATTCTTGCAGCTGTTTTTAACTTCAGTCGACGGTTCAGGTGAATGGCATACGTTATCGTGTACCATCTTTCGCTGGTTATCACTGTCAGTGTAAAGATACTGAGTTCCGAGGAGAAGACAGTCAGGTATCCCGCCACTTGACAGCCAAGACCTGTTGGGTATTGAGAAGAAATTGTTTGTCGTTGCTATGGATTTTTAAATGTATAAAATTTAATCAAATTTTTTTTATTAACTCTCTGGGTATCGTAGGGAATTTAAATAGCATTACCACTTTGCCAATCGATTGCATAATTGAAATATGCACCGATGCTCCGTGCGTCCGTACTGGCAATTAATATCAAGTAGACGCCCATGCAGAGATCAGCCAGGGCCAAATTGCACATTAAAAACTTTGGTACGGTCATGCGAAATCTCGAGGAGATCAGGACGATAAGAACAGCCAAATTTCCTACGATTGCCAAGACGGCAACTAACCAGACCTGAAATAAATTAAAGTATCCGTTAGTCGCTGTTTTATTAATTGACATGACAACACCAGCATACGTAGTACAGCCAACTCATGAAATTCGTGCTTTTAATTAATTAAAAAATTAAATAACGAGAAGTCAGAAGACAGGAGAAAATGTAAAAAAAATCTGTTTCACGCTTTTACCTCGAGGATCGACAAGCGTCTTTGAATGTAAAATTAAAATATTCAATCTTGACAAAAGATTAAATTGATCATTGAGAAGATTTCTTTTTGGCTGTACGACTTTCAATATTTGATTGCAATTAAATCGCTATCAAAGATTCGATATTGGTTTAAAATACTTTAGCGTTCGTTGTAATTAAATCGGTGTCAGATCGGTGATTCAGAAGTATATGCAAGGATCAATGAAGATCAATCAGACTCTAATCGACGATCGTTGATTAAATTTTAATTCTGTTGACTATTTAACAATACCGCTATTCTAAGGGCCCAATTGCCCATCAAATCCTCGCAGGGATTAAACGCATCTGGAATTGGTTTACAATTGACGTCCTTGTAATCCCTGGTGATGTTTCCGCACATGATGCTTATTTTCGTGTCGGTGCTCTTGACTATGTCATGAAAATGTCCTTCCTCGTCCACATAAGAATTCGAGCTGTTGAAGGAAAGCTGCCACCAGTCGTCGCGACGTCGACGTCGCCTCGGTGCACAGTACTTTTTAATTTGCAAGATAAATTCCTGAAACAAGGAAAAGAACGTTAGTCGCTTTCTTGCCTGTTTAAATATAAAATTTTGATATATAAAAAAATAAAGAACCCGCCTAGGTCCACCGGCGCCTTTTTGGTGAAACTATCAATTTACTATAAATTTAATTGAACCTCCTCGATAAAGAAACTCTCACGCGCTCGTTTCGCTCTGCTTCTGATTGAAATTTCTTTCTCAGATTTCCACAACGTTTTTAATTACTGGACACCCGCGTCACGTTACTGCCGATCGATCGAATTTCACTTAACAAGAATCTCGCCTCGAGACTTTATATTTACAGACTCGCTCTTAACAGCTGCGACCTCATCGATCGATAGAATTTTGACAATAGCCAAGAGGAATGATTTTTCAAAATTTACTTGACTGTTGGTACGTGTCAAAGAAAAGCTCGGAATATGTCACCGTGACTTTAGACCTTTTTCTGTCTTTCGTTTACGAAGCTTTAAAGCAGAAATAGGACATGGACCAAAGACTTGCAAGTAAATTCAAAGTATAACATGGTGTTGTCTTGGGTCTTAATTTAGTATCCATTATCGCCCCTAGCTCTTATCGACTAATTAACAGTAACTTGAATTCCTTGACTTTCTTCTCTTCGTTCACAGCTTTCTTTTCACCTCGTGCTTTCTATGCTCCGCAGGATCGTGTTTCGCAGGGAACTTGAAGGCGCAACAGTGATAAGGATACGTCAAATGGGCCTCCTTGATGTACTCGAAATTGTAAATCGAGGGAAAGACCTTGAGTGACTTGGTGTCCTTCATGATCAGGGTATCCAAATCTTGAAGACCCTTTATCGGCAGTACGACGATTGACGTTTCCGACAGGTCCCTGAAACAAAAGTAATACCCACATAATTGTGGCGTTAGTGTGAAAGTTGAAAATATTAAAGAGGAAATTGAAATCAAAAAAAAAGATGCTCCAAAATATATTATGTACTATATATTTTTTATATATAATTAAAAAAAAAATTTTTTTCATGCAAAATTTGACATTTCTTCCAGAATACATTTTTTTTTTCTTTAAAGCACACTGTGCATTTAAAATTTTCTCTGGCAGGAATTAATTTATCTTTTTTTTTTTTCTATACAGGCTGTGCATACTTACAGATTTCTTAGGCTTTTAAGTCCGACAAATGCGTCGGCATGAATATTTCTCAGCGCCACGTTTCCCTTTAGGCTCCTGTAACGGATATCAATACTGAGCCAGGGTATTGTATAGCGGACGCTTATGGAGAAAGATGAAAGAAGAAATAAGGACAACGAAATATTCTCCGATAACGGGTAGGCATATAATTAATGCGTGAAACTGATGGGATATTTAATTGGAAAGACGACACGGCTAAATGAAGATTACGTGTTAATTACACGAGCCGTTAACGTGGAATTTGTGCCTTCACTCGACGGCTACTTTCGTCTTGTTTACAAGAGCGCGAAGAAAATAAAAGTTTCGTGCGCGAAGCCGTCGAAGTTTTCAAGTATTATCACAGTGACGTTATCGCTCGATGGGTTCGCTTATCAGCACGAAAATCCGATTTTGGCGTTCGAGTTGAATATATTTTTTCTTATCGTCATTAAATCTATAAGCGCGCTCGTTACTTTCTATGACGCTTTTGAATGGCCGAAATTTGGCGTATTTTGTAATTTTTTTGAAATTTTCAACGATATACAGTAAACGACTCGGAGATCGAGCTTTTGGAAAATTTATTTTAACGAGTTCTTTAATTTGGTAAATTTTTTCAAAAATTCAAGCACATCCGAACTGAATGTAATAATTTTTAGTCCGTCGTCTCAATTTTTTGAAATTTTATAATTAATGTGTTTTTTTTTTGGTCAGACGAAAGATACATTTTTTTGAATGAGGTGCACCCGTTTTTGGAAATACATTTTTTTTTATCAATCTTATACCGTAATTTCATCGTAACACCTTAACCTGAAAAGCAATAGGGAATTTTTCTTTTCTTTGACAAATGCAATTTCTCTTTGTCGTGATATCTCGAGTTATAGGAAAAATTTTCCAACAAGAGTGTCTCCGATTCGTTTTCCAAAGCAAACAAAAGGATCCTCGCGGAGATCTCGCGGATATATAGATCGCGATTACATAGATCGTATACTCTGTCGTTACTGAAATCCTGAGAGTGCGATAACACCCGTGAGTATTATCGCGGTAATGGAAACGATAAAGAATCGAAAGGAAGAGAAAAAAGAGAAGAAAATCGCAAGATAAGTAAATATTATCCGTGCGGCGTTACATCATAAAACCATTAAATAAAATCCATCGCTCTTGAATAAGAATCGAGAATATATCATTGAAAAAAAAAAAAAAAAAATGCAAGACTATTCGAGTCCGATTTGCCTGATGGGAAATAAAGAAAAAATAGAAAAAAAAAATAAAATAAAATTGCACAGTGAATATTTCGTCGTCTCGATAAATATGAAAATTTCCTTTTTTTTTTTTTCTTTTTCTTTTACTCACAGCTTAGCAATTTCGGAACCGTTGAACGCCATACTGTCGACTACGGAAATTTCGTTGTAGTTCACGAGACTGGAAAAAAAAAAATAAAAGTACTTTTTTTGAATTAAATATCGTGGGAGCGGAACACTGCAATCGCTAACGGGATATTGGAAAAGGATCCAATGTCTTTTGCGATGTCTCTCTCTCTCTCTTTTTTTTTTTTCTTCTTTTTTGGTTCCAAACAAATTCTAACTCTGACTGACGTTCGGCGTAATAGGATTTCTCGTATCGAATTGAATCGTCCGAAAGAGGCTGAGATGTATTTTCACATTTATTGAATTCAGATCAAATTGACATATATTGCTTAATGCTGATATATATATTATTCAGAAGCAATATAACTCGATCGTTCACTCATATTACGTTATTTTTATTTTTGAAAATTTTTTCATCCAAAATATTATTTTCAGGTTACTTCAAGATACACGATAAGGACGATAAGGATCAGAGTACATGTCAAACGGATTATTTAAAAAAAAAAAATTTTTTTTAAATCTATCGACTATAAGCTCATTAAATGCTCACACATTCTTTTGTAAATAAAAAAAAAGCAGCTTCAAACACGACACATGGAAAGTACGTTTTTACGTATTTTTCCCAAAAAAAAATGTGCACGTGCTCGATCACCTTTAAAAAATATACAAACACTATGCATTTAATATTGTATAATTATATATATAATGTAGTATAATTGTTCAAAAAAATGATCTAACCGATAAGACAAAATTGAACTTTAAATGCTGTTAGTCAATTTTAATCATCTTTGGGAATACATTGTCGATGACCAATGTATAATCAGGATAGCGAATTGAAAAGTCATCGGGAAGCCTTACGCGATAGGAAGACTTTTAGTTTGATTGAAAAATATTGAGAAAGCCTTATACGCCAGTATCGTTTAGTGTCTTATCTATATATAGAACGACGCGTTCATTTCCAATGAGTTACATTGATTTTAACGCTAAAAATATCGACCATTTTTTATCAATATAATTTTGGCTTTAAAACTGTCAAGTTACCGATCGATGGTAAATGTACCGTTTGACGGTAACGTTGATAATTATCGACCATAAAATCATTATCGACAAAAGCCTCGACGACAAAGTCATTTCTTTATTAAATCACTGACATCCGGTTTCCTTTTGCACGGTGATAACTTTTTCTTTTCAATTTCGGTAAATAAACCAAGTATCCTGTAAACCTTGCTCGAAAGACGCAAAAAGACTGAACGAGAGCCGATTCTTTAGAAGTAAAAAAAAATGCAAATTTTGAATTACTTTCTTCAAAACAAAATATCGCTATGCAAATATCATAAATTTTTGATTCACAAAAATTCTCTCTCACAATGTAGGCTGATTTCGTATCCGCCGTGTGAATTTTTATTCCTGCTTATTCGTTCCGCGTCCGACTGATGCATACGATAACAGATGAGAGGTAAAGGAAGAAAATATTTTTCAAATACGTACAATTGTTCAGCCTTCACTTTTATCGAAGCAGTGCCGATGTTCTGTATGAGATTGTTTTCCAGATCGCTGTAATAAAAAAAAAAAAAATTACAAAATATTAAAAAAAAATAATGATAACGACAGTGGGACTAAATAAAAAGAATTAATCAACATTGATTATTCGATATCAAAATGTCTCGTAATAATGGAAAACAAGAACGGGCGATTTTCTTCAACCACTCGAGGAACGATAAGGATCGATAAGAAAATAATGAGAATATAAAAAGGGCAAAAAACCTGAAAGAAAAAAAAAAGGGCAACATCCACGTCATTAAGGACCTACAATATTATATTATTTGCCGGACTACAACGAGACTTTGTCTTTTGGGAAATGAAACTGTCGCAGCTGCACTCGTGAAGCCGTAAAATATTCAGCAGCGTCCCGGACAAATTTTACGATTAAATTTGTTCAGCGTCAGATGAAAGTTTCTTCTGTGATTTGAAAGTTGTTCGGTAACGTTATAAGAGGAAGAAAAAAAAAAAAAATACAAAGAATAAGTATAGGAGCTTCGTGAGGATCATGATCGTACGGACGATTGAGACAAAAAAAAAAAGAAAAGTTATTAATTATAAATTATGAATGAAAAAGTAGAGTTATTACAGTTTCCAAGGTGCTCGAGGCTACCTTGTTGTAATTAAAGACGACATTTTTATAAAACTTTATATCTCGTGTTTTTATCCACGGTTCTTCGTAGATATTACTAGGATAATTTTTTTTGAAATACAATTAAAATTTTTTATTTTAACTTAATTAACATACCTCGTTCGGTAGGTGAAAAAAATAATAAAATAGTTTTTTTTTCATATTCTCATCGATCCCAAATAATTAAATAATATTGAAACGTAACGGGCGATATTCTGCTGAGGATTAATTGAGTGCCTAATTAACGCGGGTCTTTTTGAAATTTAATATCCTAAGAGTAAGTCATATTCGCACACAACAGTGTTATACGTACAATCCCTAAAAATACAAGTTTCGGTCTCGAAATTGCAATTGCGTAATAAAATAAATTTAAGAGCAGAAAAAAAATTTTAGGAAAAATTTAAATACTTTTTTCTTATTTATTCGAGTATTTTGCATACGCGCATAAACTAAGATTTATTTTAAGGGCTGCTGCAGTGTTCACGACACGAAGGAGGTTTTAAGCCGATATTACAGCCCCTGTACGTCGTTGGCAATAAAAAATAATCGGATTAAAATAAAAAGCAAATTATTACGTCTCAAAGGCGAGTATAATTTTGAAAAAAACGACAAAGATCTGAAAATTATCTTAAAAATTTAATTCACTCTGATAACAAATAGGGACATTTGTTTTTTAACGGCTCGAGAAAGAAAGTCAGCGCCACTAGGACCGAACTACAGGCAAGACACGACTTTTAGCGGGAAATTCAAACTTTATAACATGTCCTCGCAAATTACATTAAGCTACTTGTCGCTCCGTTAACGAAGTACAGGAATTACTCGCGCATGCGTTACAAGGGCGGCCCCCTGTATATTTAATCCGGCAGAATTTAACATCGCGCGACGAATCGAAAATGTACATAAATAAATAATTAAAAACATAAAACGCCCAAACGACCGCCTCTCGTCGTTAAAGAATATAAATTCAGCATGAATCTTGCAAAAAATAAGATTCCCGCGAAAACGTCAACATTATTCATACACAGTGTACATACACCTTGGTTCCCGCGAAATTCAAATATCGATCCGACGCTGCATTACGTAGAAGCCTCGTGAGAAATATTTGAAGTTTTTACAAAAAAAAACAAAAACATTTAATTAAAATATACATCCGGCAAATTGAATAAGAATTACGTTTCTCAATGCCTCAATAAAAATAACAACGAGAATTGCAATCAAGTTACTTCGAGCACCGGTATATTACTTTTTTTCTTTTAAATCAACCTTCTCGGCTCAATAAATCAAACTTTTTTCAAATACGATTGACTTTTTATATCTCTATAGCTTTGACAGTCGCACTGCTATATTTTGTATCACATACATGTAGTTTGGGAGGTTATAATTTTTTGTCAGGTTCAAAGCGCAAAAACTTTAAGGTTATACAAGACATTTTCGCGGAATGAACGGAGTCTTAGTTTCGCGACGCAGTGTCTTTGACAACGTCTACGTGTACATACAGGGCGTGTGCGTTCGTGCAGTCCTTGGAAATTCATTTACACGTACACAGGGAAGATTTTAACTGTAAAAGGAATTACAGGGTTTGTGACCTAAATGCAATTATACGGACAGTGAACACGAATTACAAAAAATACACTTCTATTTAGGAATAACTATGTCGCGAAAGGAGCTTGGCAACGTGACATGATAATTTTTCTGACAATGAAACTCATTGTACGTAATTAATCGTGAGACGCGTTGCTTAGCCGTTTAAAATTGCTGTATGATAAAAGTGATTGTCGCTGTGACGTTAGAAGAATGAAATTTTAGATTCAATTGTTCATGCTCGTTTACACTTACTCCATCGAAATTCATAGTCCTTCTCTCGATATCGATTCGCTGAGAATTTACGTGAACCTAACCTCACAATTGAAAGTACTGTTGACAGTGACGCGTCGGGGAAAAAGTAAGACTTTTTTTCAGGCTCATTACCATCGTACATAATTATTCTTTCGCGTCTCTTCTTGTCTCCATGATATTTGTAAAGTACGAATATAGGTTATGTTCCAAAATAACCTGTCAATATCATCAGAATCTTTGTGCCTCTGTTTAACTTTGTGTACCTGAATCGGACACAACTGTGCTTGTACCAGTGACGGAGAATTTTGAAAATTACTCGCAGTTCAACCGTATTGCTGGTAACAAGACGAGAACGAGCAAAGCAAGGTGGTTATAAAATATTCAGATAAAAAATAAAGGGGGAATTATAATCCAATTTATGATTCCCTCGCGTATTTTATCTCTCGAGTACTTCGTTACGCGGTACTGCTTGCAGGAAGTAATGGTAGCAACGTCCTTTTATTATTAAATGAAATCCATCGTAACGATTAGAAGCCTAAAAATAAAAGCCATTTCAAAACCAAGAAGGAAAGAAACTTTGAAAAATCTTCGCAGCGATTAAAATTTAAATAAAAAGAGGTCCCTGTAATGGTTGCTTGGGGCTTTTTTCTCTCGATTCAAAATTACATATATCAGTATGTAAAGGGCCACTCGAAAGTCCCCACGGAGAGTTTGCTCTCGTGTAAAAGCCGAGTTTGCACTTTCCCCTGAAAGTCAATAAACTGCGAGTAAACTCGGAAAATGTTCGGCCCTCTAATGGATGCATGTTACGATGTATTACATTGATTATAGTGCAAATTATGGTATGTATATTTAAGTGCTATCACATCGAATAAAAATGATTTACTTTGAGGTTATGGTTGACGTAAAATCTTCAAACTATCTAGAAAAGACACAAGAAACATATTAAATACGTTTAAGCAATTTTATAGGGAATGCAAACGTATGTAGAATCATGAATTTCACTATGACATGTAAGTTTTATCAGTGGGTGATCAGTTTCCCTAATTGTAGGTATTGATTAAAAATAAGGTATCGATCCATATAAAAAAAAAGTTCACAGTACCACTATAATATTCTGAAAAGTGCAAGACTTACAATTTCTACAAAGAATATTATATAAACTTATTTTATATATAGCTACAAAATATGAAGGTCCTACCATTCGCAACAGCATACGTTGAATTAGTTTTTTCTTTAACTTTTTATACTCACACCACATGCAATATGTTGTCTGTACGCAGACTGCCAAGATAGGGCACAGCCAGCAAACCAGTACCCATTATTCTCCTGCGAACAAAGGGAATCACAAAACAAACTTACATAGATATATCAGTGACGTTGCACATTCTACTTTATTTTTAATACTGGGATATTACGTAAGCCCAAGAAAGTGGATTTGAAATACAACTTAAGAACCAGTGGCAATATCCTACCGAACCAAGAAATTAATTTACTTTCTCCTCTTACGGTAAATCACTTCCTCCTCGCCATAAAGTTATCACTCAGTTTACTTAAAACAGTCACTGTATGCTCTTTAAATACAGAGCAACAATCTTTTCTGATTCTACCTACAACAGTAATGACACATTGGCTCTGATTTATATTATTCCATGAAATTCATCTTCTTCTTATTAAGTTAAATACTGAATTTACAATTCCCCTTTGATCACGCATCGCCTCTACTCCTGTAGCTTATATGTCGAATACTAATTTCACACCTGTCTGTAATTCATCAACGTTCCGTGACAAGATCCTTCGTCCCCCAAGTTCGTCGATTTCTTCAATTCTATAGAATATCTTGAAAAAAGATTATTGAACGCTTCGCCTAAGGATTGCCAGTGTGAATGGAAATATCGATTTTGGCCAATACTAATTCACTAGAAGGAGCCGTCTGCGCTCGATTTCATCCGTGTTCAAAATTAATGTAAAAACTTCAATCAAAGTACCATAACCTATTTGCATCATAACAAAGAGTAAAAAAACACCTTTACCACCATCACTTTATTCTTCCAGTGTATCGGAATGCCAACCAAAAAGTCAAATCATAAATTGATCATTACAATTTTCTTCATCAAACGCAGACTGCATTTTTGAGGTGACAGTCGAATTATGAGATATAAAGTAAAACAGTCTCCTGAACTTAATCCCGATGCCACGACCCAATTATAGGTTCCTCGCATCAAGAGGCTTAATTCGATTAACCCTCGCACGCCGATCGTAATGCCTTCTTTGTGTTTGACTTGAGAAAAATACACGGCAAACTTTAGATCTACCTTAATCTCCGAGTAAAGAGTTGATTAACGACGTAGTCACGTCTTGGTCTTAAGGGTTGGCTAGACTGTACTGTAATATTGTGCAAACAAGAGCGCAAGGGATCCTGCATCAATCCCGTTAAGCTCGTTAATCCTGCGACCGTGAATTGAATATCTAAGTATAAAACTGTACCGCCAGAGTACAGTATTGGTCGTGACATTAAATTGTAACCAAACGAGACTGCATTTGTCAACGAAAAATTTTCATAGGTATTCACAGTGCCAATCGAACCGCATTTCTTCGTACTGTTTAAAGCGCGTGACGTAATAAATCTTCACTGTATTACGTCACGCGACAGTTGACTTGTAAGTTACGACGCAATTGTCAACGTCCGTGGTCAACGAAAATTAATTCATTTAGCTGCCGTCGACAGGCGCACTTGAGCAGGGCCGTAGCCTACTGTGGTTTGTGTCTGGGCTAAAGTTAATGACGTTTAATCACAGTTCGAAAGAAACAAAAAAAAAAAATTCTTTGTCACACGGATCTCGTCCTTGACGTCAGTCAAATAAATTAATAACATAAACTTGACGAACTAGAAAATTTTCTAGTCTTATCAGTTTTTCACTCCTGTCTGGCTATACGTTATTGCGCGATATCGCTCTAGAAAAATATCGACGAATTACAACGAACAGACTATTGTCATCAATATACCCTTGACTGTCATCATTTATACAGGTCGTTTCATCATGAGCGACTTACAATTATTTTCATTCCCGCTTACTTACAGTATACGCAGTTGTGGTAAGTAGACGTTAAAGACGTCATCCTCGATGTAAGTTAGGTTAGGTGCTCTGTAGATGTATCTGAAAAAGAAAGTGGATAAAACAAATTTGAAAAAAAAAAAAGAACTCGAAACTTGGATAAAAACAAAATTGCCTCTGTCGGTTGCTTCTACGTAAAAAAAAAAAAAAAATACACGGTAACCCGAGTACACGAATAACGAAAGTATTTAAATGTAAAGTGACATCGCGGCGTGGCGTAGCACTTTTTTTCGCAGTCGACAAAAATCAAATTACCAGCAGAGCATCGCGAATACTTCGGACCAAAAGCTCCTGTGTCGTAATTCGATAGAAGCGAATAAAAATTGCAATTTTTTTTCTTGCATCAGGTTTATTTTTCGAAAAAAAAAAAAAAAAATTTTAACGACCTCTCGGCCTCCCCCCGGAAGTAAGGAGCGTCGTTATTATTATTATTTAAACCTTACAAAGAGATACAAAATTGAACCCAAGGGCTCGTTGCAACGTATGCAAATTCGTATATGTATGAAAATTTTACGAGCCATTATTACGTCACTTTGCGCTTACATAAATCCGAGCGATAAATCCGCCAATAATATTTTCAGCGCCCTTATAACGATTGCAATGAGGTAACGTACGAAATTCGCATATGTATGACGTGTAATAAAAAAAAAAAAACTATTTTGCACATCGCCTGCCCCTTTTCGCCGTTAGAGGCAACAAAGGGTATGAAAAAAAAAAATCTTGATAAACTCATGTCCTACATAAGACTCATACGTATGTATGTAGAATATATTGGCCTCGAGTTCCAGCGAGTGGATTCGATATTGCCGTGTATATTTTTTTTTCTTCGTACATTTTTTTTTTTTTTTTCGCATAAAGTAAACGTCTCTCTCCTCGGATGCGCTCGGAGACGAAGTCCAATCCTTTTTAAAGGATGAATGCGGAGATGATTGCAGCATGGACTGTACGGGACTGAAGGATGAAAGCAGAAAAAAAAAATGAAAAATAGATTTTTCGAATTTGCGAGCGAGGGAGATAAAGTATAAGAGAAACAAGAAAAAAAAAATATATATGAGACGAAAGATGCTGCTGTATCAAATTGTACATCTCTAATGGCACTGGTTCAATGATGCTGACCGTGTTAAATTATTTGGTAACAATATGAGATGCATTTGTTGGGCTAAATAAATTCATTGAAAGTTATTATGGACGTTATCTTATATTTTTTTTTTCATATATATTTTTATATTTTGCTACATATCAATTTCGTATCGATATGTGTTTTCTCATTATTTTTTTTTTTCACGTTTATCTCTCGTACGAAATTTACGTATATCTTTTTTTACGTGCAGATTATTGAACGTATCGGGGGAGGTGTTGCTTTTTTTTTTAAAATAGAAGGATATGAATTTTTTTGTTCTCCGATATAATAATATTGCTTTTACGGTGTTTATGCTTATTGGGTTATTTTTTTGCAATTTCAATGAAGCGCCATACGCTACGCACGGAACGTCCTTTGAATGGCGAAATACTCGATATCACGGAATAAACGTAATATTATTGACGCTGCGTGATACTGCGAAACTCTATTCAGTAAATTTTTTTTTGAGTCGCAGACATTTTTTTTTTTTACAAAATTTTCAACCCGACACTCGTCACGTGTCAATTTTTGCGGGCGGAAGATACGATATTTTATTTGTGACGTCACCTTTAGGGTGCGTTACGTCAGGCGTTCGTAAATACTGATAAATCGCAGGTAATAAATGACATGTGGATTAAAAAAAAAAAAATCGATCACCTCAATCGATTCCAGGTTATGTTCTCGAGAGCTGGATTGGACCATAATTGATTTTTTTTTTTTTTCATAGCTTCATATTAATTACTCACGTGGTAACGTCAAAGATTTATTGATACCTTTTTTTTTTTCAAAAAAAAAAAAAAAAGCATTTATCAATTCCTTCTGAATGGTACGATTTTGGTATACGCATAGAAGCATCGGATATTGATGACGCCAATATCCAATAGTTATTGATCTCTCAATGTTATAGCCAATCGAGGGACTTTTATCAAAACCGTATAGACAACTGTTACCCATATAAAAGGCATGAAACTGTTATATGTGTGTAAACGAATATATCCAATCGATTTGATCAATCGATATATCATTCACAGGAATCAATATATTCGCATCGATGAAAATTTCTATCTGGCTTTAATTTGATACGTAACATCTGGTACGTACAATTCTGGGGCTGAAATATTTTTTTAGCATTTTTTTTGTATTCCTATATAAATCATTTTAATCGCAAGAGGGGTCAAAGGTCGTCTCGATTTATATTTCGAAGCGAAGAAAAAATAAGAGGATACTGAATTGTCAATTGACTTAAAAAAAAATAAAAGCTGACAAATCAGATATTTTTTTATTGTTTTAATCAGATGCAAAATTTTTTTTTGAATTTTCTATCTGTAATTTGATTTGCTCGACGGTTCAATTTTTTTTTTTTTACTTTTTTTTTGATGTCACGAGACAGCAAGGCTGTGATAAACAAGTTTCAAAAGCGATTCAACTACGAACAATGAAGATTTTACTTGCGAGGCTCTCAGGGGTTCTCATTCCTTTCTGAATAGTTTCAAGTAATTAGTTGCGAATTGTTCGTCCGACTATAATCAAAATTCTTTTAAAAGAAACGAATTTATCTTGTTTCTTGATTGCAGGTTGAATGGATGGACTCGTGATTTTTTTTTTTTTTTTTCTTTCTTAATACAATTTTTGATCGATATTAGAAGCTCGTACGGTTTTTAGGTTTATTTTTATTGTCGTCTGTCGATGCAATGATTTTTCCAAAATTTGCGCGTTCTTCCGAAAATTCGAGTTCCTTCGATAGGACAGGTAAAAAAAATATGTGTACTCGGGGAACTTTAATAATACTGAAGTTTGTTCGAGTATCCGTTTGCAGCGTCTGCTCTTTAAGTTGAAAAATAAGTTTTAAATTGTTGGCGACAGCTTGGTGGACATTGCGAAAATAATGGTCGATGAATTTACACGAAGTTTAGGTAATTTGCGAAATTTTTCAAATGATCAGCCTCCTGCCAATTGTTACGTAGACATTCCAATGACTTACAATTCTGATATTAAAGCGAGTACGAGCTTTAAATACAAAATACAAAAAAAAATAATAATGACATAAATACGTATGAAAAAATTAAATATGAAGAAAAAATACGAAAAAACGTACTTACATCGAGCGCAATTTAATGGTATTTCGAAAAACCCCGGGCTCGAGCGTACGAAGATTTGGTACGTTAATCAGATTCCTGAAAAGCGAGTAAAAAAAATCATTAAAACCACGTAAACGAAAGTACGGAGTTACGATTAGAAAAAAAAAAATCCAAAAATCTTCAAATCATTTTTGAATTTCAATTATTCCTATTTCTGATACTCACAGATCTCTGAGCGTCTTTGAGTACGAATTCAAGCTGCCCCTTTCAATAATTTTAATACCAGCCTCGGCTATCGTTCTGAAACAAACAATTACACGAATTAACAATGTTCAATTAATTAATGAAAAAATCAAAATCGTTACGAAATTCGAGTTGATGATCCGAAGAAAAAAAAAAGTTCATAAAACTACCTTCCTACGACAAGTGACACGGGCTCATGAAATTACTTCGCTGAAAGTACATGTACAAGAGGCCGTCATTGGCTGGCTCCAAGGGAAAGCTCTATAAATAGCCAATGGCATGTACATACAGCCCCATGCCACATATAATTGTACGACGCTGTTAAATAATACAGCACGGATCGAGAGTGGAGACTTAAATATTCACAAGTGCTCCCCGTTGTACTCGGTGAATTAAAAATTCCGTATAATATTCCACATGGCGAATAACCAGTGAAAATTGCACAACGTCTCAGACACCTTTTTCCTGCGTCAGTTGATAAACTTGGAGACAATCTATTTTTAGGTTAAATTCGACACGCGACATTTACTCGGCAAACAAATGCCTAAAATTTCATGTAAATTTCATTAACTTAGTCCTGACATCCATGTACCGTTTAGTTCATGTCAGGTCAGGTTAGGTTAGTCTAGGCTGGTCTGGGCTTGTCTGGGCTGGTCTGGGCTGGTCTGGGCTGGTCTGGGCTGGTCTGGGCTGGTCTGGGCTGGTCTGGGTATACAATCCATAGACAAGGCCTCGGTCGAAAATTTGAACAGTGAATGTTGGTACAAGTCCAAGAGAAAAGCAGCGACCAAGAGTGATAAAAGAGAGATACAAGAGAACCAGAGAACTCAAGTAGAGATTCTGCGAGACAATTCGAAAGCCATTAGAGACCGTGAGAAACGTGGTAGATTCTGGTAGATGCTTTTTGGGAGAAAATTACAGAGAATTATGTAAAATTGCAAGAAGCGTCCTGATGACGTTGAGTGTGAAGAAATTGAGGTATATATAGATATACAGCATCTCCCAGTGAAAGTAGTCGATAAGTTATTAAAAAAAAATTTACGTTAAGCTTCAGAACTCTCTTAATATTAGGTACGCTGAATTTAATTTTGAAAATCAAACAATTGGCCGGCCCTGGACCCTTGCACATAAATCATAACGACAAGAGGGCGTTCCTTGAGATTTTAATTTTGATCAATAGTCGATTTTCGATATTCCTCTTTGTGGCCGATAACAAAGTTTCCTGAAATTAATGGCGCTGAATCAGTGATCGGAGCATCTCTTTTCAGGGGTAACGGCTCATTCCCTGTGACCATCTTGAAATATGGACGTCCGACGAAAAACCACGAACTTCTATACAGAAGGGAATCCTTTATTTTTTTTCATACCACCCTATCTTGATCCCTCTTTTTGGCAGCCCCTTGTAGAGTTGCTTTCTCTGATATGTCAATGCATTCTTCGCCACCCTACCGTGACCAAAATCCAACCACCATCATTCTTCGAGATTCTTTTAAGCCACGCCGTCATTTTTGACTCAGCTAATTTATCCATTTCCGTTTTCCTTTTCAATCACACGTGCGACAGTCGGTAGAGTCTTGATAAATCACAGCATCCGTTTTCTGGTTTGAATCTTTGTCTTCGCACGGATTCTGCTTCTTCTCCCGCCCAGAGTTCTAACGGGAAGTCAAGAAAAAATTAAAATAATAATAATAAGCACCTTTTATAATAAACATAAACTATTTTTCACGTTTTTACTGTACACGTATCTTTAGTCGTTCAACTGAAAGTAACTGGAGCTACTGAATAATTCGAAATTGCATTGCTAATATTCTCAATGAGACCACCCGGTATAACAACGTATCGACATCTAAGTAGTCATTTCCACGTATAACAAAAATTTTTCGAAATAACAGATACCAAGTCCCTGGAGTAATACTAGACGGATAAGAAATTCCAGTTCAATTTCCGCGTGTTTCATAAAAAATTTTTGAAAGGTGCCACGAACCGAAAAAGTTCAATTTCACGAAAAAAAAAAAAAAAAAAAAGAAAAGAAACGAAATAGAAGTTACAGGAATTTATGGATGAACTCTATACGAGTGAGATTTGGGCAGCCCCCAGGGTGTTACGAATAATGTCATAACAGAGTGAGTCGAAGAAAAAGATCCAACGATCAAAATAAAAATAGCTTCTCTTGCGGCATCCAAAAATTCAACCTGGACACCTCGCAATGTATTTCTGAGAGAAATAGAAAATTCATACTTCTCACTGAAACAGGAACCGGACGTTACGTAACGCGATTCACTTAAAGCTTAAAGCCGAAAATTTTACTTGCAACTGACTTCAAAGAATTCGCCTCCCTTTATTATTAAAGACAATCTCCCTTTCGCATCCACTAAAAAAAAAAAAAGGCTGCTCCTCTCGAGAAGCAGATTGCAAAGACGATTTGAACGTAGATACGTTATCGGTAAATAAAAATGTATCTTTGAAAATTCGCCTTAAAAAATTAATATCTACAGCTTTAATCTTCCTCCTGCCGTTGTCGCCGTTTCTCCGTTATCTCCGTCGTCAGGGAATGCACCGTTAGAAACTAACCTCTTCGACTTAATCTAATCCAAGAGGAGGAGCAACTTCACGAAACTCCGTGTATATAATTCTTGACTCCAATCTTTCCGTTTCTCCGTGACTTTCAACGCTCCGCTTCTTGCATTGTCCGGAAATTCCATAGAAACGGAATCGCCGTGCCGCGTCTGGCGCTCAGCTTCTATTACTACTTTCGCGTCGAATCTCATCCCGCTTGTCCGATTTATCTCGTTCGTTCCTCAGTTCCAATTAACTTTCACCGCGATCGCCTTCTCCTTCCTCTTCCTCCTATTCCAATTGGCCTTTTTCTCTCC
>JARPRH010032192.1:0-22917 GCA_031763665.1 Calameuta haemorrhoidalis
TTTTTGAAATCGGTCATAGTTTCGCAGAGATACACAAAAATTCAAGTGTTCCACTTCAATTGCGCATTACTGTATGTCAATGCCAGGGTGGCAATTTGATGGTCCGGGCTAGGGCCAAAATCCGTTCTGATTATTATTATTTTTTTTTCAAAATTTTATAAAAAGATTAAAAATAAATATAAATGTATTAGCTTGCTATTATTATTAATAAATACTTTCAGCAATTTATTTTATTGCATTACTATTGCATTAAAATAGGTGCCTCATATTCCATATACCTTAACTATACATTGTGACGTTATATCGTGAAGTTAATTTGGAACAGGCGGAACGCCCAAAAATCCGTAGCGATACAAGGATAATGTCACAAACTTCGGTACTCTTTACTTTTCCCCGGAATCTACAAATTCGAAATACTAACGATGTATATGCTACTGGGCGCCAGGCACACCTTCGTGCCACTAGACGGTACAGGAAAATTCCGAGGGAAAGGAGAGAACTAGCCGGACTAGCTAGGTCGCAACGACATGGTAGAGGGGCCGGGAATCGCCAAGAGGGTACGATGAATAAAGATTGAGAACTTACAATTTTAACAATAACCAAAATAACAAATGGCCCTTTATTTGGGACTTAAAAGATTTCCTAAATTACAAAAGGTTTGCTCGGTACAAATATCTTTCGAGACCACCGGCCAAGACAGCAAACTAATTGAGAATGTATATCCTCGGGAGTTCTTCGGGACTCTGGGCCAGCGCATAGTAGAATCAGACCAGGAGACCTATCACGGTTCTCGGATTGGGTGAGAATGACGAATGTGAGCAACTCACCTAATTACGATCAATCTCACCTGGTGAAAATATGAGACTACTCGTGTGAGAAGACTCGACACGAAATTCCACGTGAAAAGGTGACATCGACTCAGCTTACCTCGAAAATAACCCGTACGTAGATGGTAGCAGTATTACTTGAGTGAAAAGAACGTGAAAAGTGAGTAAGCTCACCCGAGAACCGTGATAGGCCTCCAAGTATGTTCTGACGCATCTACGTCGCAGAGAACCAATAAGCTGCTGCCCGAAGATTCAGCCATTGTTGCCGCATAATTTGAAACAAGGCGCAGAGTTTAACTGTTGAAAACCGTCGTAACAAATATTATTTCTAATTAAAATTAACATCCCTCTATATTTTATAGAGTCCTGAAAAGTGAAGTAAATTGTAAATTTGTAATTATGGTTATATTTAAACTATGTGAATAATTTAATTAATTATACACCGCGAATCCTTTCCTATTACAACTAAATATAGCATGTTTTATTAAAAAATGATACTCTATATCGATTCACAGATAAATAATGTATTTAACAAAATAAACAATGAATTGATACAGAATGCAAAAAATATAGATTAGATATAGAAGAATAATACTTTAGATCAGTATGATCAACTCGGAAAATAATGAGGAACTTCGGAGGGAAAAGGATATATTTCAACATATTTTCACGATTTTGTATAATTATATTTGGTACTACTTGTTTTATACATTTTTTTACTTTTTTGTCTCTTTTTAATCCCTGTTCTATTTTTTCAACTTCTCACTGCACACGACAGCATTGTTATTGAAATTGTCGCCTTTATTATACACAATACAAATCTCACTACGCACTTCACATTCGATCAGAATCAGGTTATGAGGGGTTATGGATGGGACGCATATCACGATATAAACATAAAACACTGAAAAATGGCGCAATCTTCGGGCTTTGCAGAAGTGGTCGCAAATGTGTCCATGAACTGAACATACCTGGTCTGATTCTACCATGGGCCAGCGCTAGCTCCATCATCCCCCGCCGGGCCCTCCTGGGCCAATCGTCAACGTCGAAGGTTCTCGCCTATCGTAGACCCTCGTGTTAATTTCAAAACATGCCACTGGACTCTAATTTATCTTACGTTACTTTTATCTATAATTTCTATTAACTTAACCCTACGACAAGGACGCGAAACGATATAAAGTCTACAATCGGAGCCTCCTTGTAATCGGTACAATCCGATCTTCAGGGGGACGGTTCCGTTAGTTAATTCTTAATCCTAGTCTCGCGACGGATTCTTTTCGCGGGATTCGGGACTCTTCAAGATGTCGTCCGGAGTTGATCCTCGTCCGGACTCCTGTCGGGACGGGTAGGTGGTGAAGGGTGCCGACCCCTCGCACCTGGACAGCTTCCTGAGCCTGTTTTCCTCTTCGGTACCAGTGGTGTCTCTTTACGGGACCTAAACTAAAAAAAAAGTAATTAAAAAAAACTGTTCTTAAAAATCTTCTTATTTTCTGCTAAGGTATCACCTGCTTCTCGGTTATACCCCCATTTTTTGAACACTCTGATAGGACCTTACTATCCTACGGGCTCAGCGAGCCGCTCACGTTACTGAGACCTACTGCGATGAACAGCTACCGCCATCTATTGGATTCTGGAGATAGTAAAATACGGAGCGATTACAATTTGTCGTTTTTTGCGTCTGTTAAACAGTTATCGACCAAATTATTAGATCAGCACCTTGTATCGTGTATAGCAAGGCGGCTCTTTTCGGTTTAAGTGTGATGAGTGTCCTGATTCGCAGAAAAATGGGATTTAGTGAACGGTCGTAATGGCGGCGTCCATGATGTTTTGACAGGTCAGAAATGCACGATTTCTTTACGTATATATTTTTCACAATTGAGACATTTTTCGCTCCTAAATTGAGAAGAGCCGCCAGCCGTATCCCATAATGAAGCGGGTTCATCAAAGATTTTGTTAAATCATTTAGAAATGAAGGAGAATAATGAAAAATACGTTTCCTCACTTGTGACGTGACGCGATATATATAGTTAAACGAGCTAGACAGCAGCCTTAACCCTTTGAAGCATGGTGGTAACCCAAATTACCACCTAAATTTATTCAGTTTTTAATAATTATTTCTCTTATTAATCGATTCAGGCCGGGTTTTTCGTGTTTTCCAGATAGCTAAGACATCTAGGAACGTAAATCAAATGTTTAATTGGACGAAACACTGATTGTTTATGTTTTATAAATAAACAAATGATGAAAAATCGGCTTTTTTCCAGAGAAATTCATTTTTGACTGTATTTTTTTATATTTCTGTCCAAGATTTCGTATACAAGGTTTTTTGGGGTCGCTAAATCCGAATCTGATGTCAGAATTGTGGAATTCAAGATAGCGGATGCAATATGGCGTACGCGATCTACTAAAATTATTGTAATCCAACCATTTTATTGCAACTGTCTGCAATAATTTATGTACAAAGGTTTTTGGGTTCGCTGAATCTGAACCCTCTGTCAGGATTGTGGAATTCGACATGGCGGATCCAATGTTGCGGATCATTTTACTGCAACTACTTACAAAAAACCCTGTATGCAATGTTTCATGGGTTTACAAGCGGAATTAGGAAAACTGGCTATCCGCCATTTTGAATCCGCCATCTTGGATGCGGAATTTTGACATTTGGATATCAAATTCGTTATCAGCAACCCCGAAAACCCCTGTATACAAGGTTTCATGGGTATACAAGTGAAAATAGGAAAAATAGCTATCCGCCATTTTGAATCCGCCATCTTGGATGCGTAATTTTGACATTTGGATATCAAATTCGTTATCAGCGGCCCCAAAAACCCTAGGATACGAAGTTTCGTGAGGATATCATCAATAGAAAAAATGTGTGCCACAGAGGGTTAAATAGATCATCCATTTTTTTCCAGGTATTTTTCATTGATCTAATGTATGCTACATAGTGACTTAGCCCATGTGGCATCAGTAACGGAATAAATTCAACTGCTCCGCATAAGACATAATTTTTATCGTGAATTTTCAAAATTATAGGAACATCATTTAAATTACTTGACGAATACTCCTGATGTGAACGATTTCCATTTATTTCTAGGATCATAGATTTTTTATAAAATGTTCAGTATCTAAACAAAGGTAAGGACCAAGTTCAACTACTTTTTTTACAGATATTGCTTTACAAGTTTGACAATAAAAAGCTCTTTCTCTAACTGCTTTTGCAACAGACTTTTCTAGAGATCCAATTCCTTTTTTTCCAGATAATTTTGGCTTTCACATTTATTATAGGTAATTTTATAAATTGGGATGCATTGCACATTGGATTATTGCAACGTATAATCTCAAAACTGGCATCGTAATCTATCATCAATTTTCGGAAAAGGTTAAGGATATTATCTCTGCAATCTATCATATTATTTGTTGGCGGGTTTAGTGAATACAAAATGGAAGCCCTTTACTTACCGAAAGAAACATTTAGCAGGAAATAAATTTCTATTTTTAATAAATTGTTCGCACAGTTTATTTTCTTTTGTTTTTTGATGGATAATTATCACTTTTGGACAGGGTACTTTCCGCGTTTTTCTTCTGAATGCTGACTGGCGCCGATTCTTTTCTTAACAATTCGGTCAGAAATTGTATCATCTACTTTCACATTTAGACAACTTTTTACGTTATTTTCTTGTTCTCTTACAGATTGATTCAGATTTGTTTCTGTTATCTCATGTCCGAATGTTTCAGGCTCTAGCATGATGGAAAAATTATTTTTGGAATTTTTAATGAAGACAATATTGTCTAGAGAGTTTGGTGTTAAATTGAACAGAGGTTTAGAATCTGATAATTTATTGAACTCAACACTTTCCTGAACTTGTAAAAAAACATTCTCTGTTAAGTTGTTATTATAGCAACCTTAGTAGGTATCATTTGATAATGCTTTATTTCTCAAATTTTCTTTTAAATAAAAAATTGGTATTTCTTCCTGGTATAATTTATCTTCTTGCAGTTTGTTTAGTTTTATTATTGCCGACGATTTGAATGAAGGGTAAATGCTTTATGAGCAAACAATTCGTAAAGGTTGTCTAGCCTTTTTATTTGGTTAACAATTTGTGGAGTGCCGAAGAGGTCTAACAACCTCCGTTTGACACGTTCGGTGCACCTCCATATCTTTCCCTTCGTGACCAGCGGTCCTCCGGGAGTCATTGGAAGATTTGTAGCGTTTTGGCGACTGCTCAGATTTTTCGGTAAAGATGGAAGTGGACTGAGTAGTTTCGGGACCGGTGATCGCTGAATGGCAGAGCGATAGGTTACTAATTACGGAACCTAGGTTACTGCGGGGAGACTAGGAGGCTGAAGCGAGGTCGAGACAACTTCAGCAACTCACCGGTTACTGGAAGTTCAGTCGGGGAAGACTGATTAAAATCATCCCGATTTCGCGGCCTTTAATACTATTTGACGTAGGAGTTGCTATGCAATGATTACCTTGGTGATAACATCAATCTAAATAGATCTACCTGGCAAGCGGACCTCACTATCATCCCCTTGGTGATAACAATTGACTTTACAAATGCCATGGTCCAACGGGTTTAAGATACTATGTGCGCGAATTATTATGCAGACAAGGATCTTTGTCTTTTCTAGCGGGTAACATTTTTTGTATTTCGAGATCTGCATTATCTTTCTTTTTTTTTTAGTGAATTCGATTTAGCATTTGAATTTTATCATAAGCAGCTCTTGCTTGTATCACCTTACTATCGATTGATTTTACATGTTTAACGAAAAACTTATCACAGCGACATGATTGATGTTCATCCAGTATATTATCTTTAACATAACGAAAGTAGTTCTCTGACCTTCCAGATGTAGCTACTGTATTTTCTGACTTATAATGCTTTCACATAACATCCCATGCAGAAATTTAGTTAGGGCAGCCACGTGGCCCCTTCTAGTTTGCTACAAGTTTAATCAAGGGCCCAATATGGACGCCTACGCATCGCCGTACTAGGCTGGTCACGCTTGAAAAGATAGGGCCTCTACAGGTCTAATGACGTGGCCCTAGAAAGGTTCTGTACAATACTCATATATATCCTTGCTAATTTCTAATAGTTTTACAGTATAAATGGAAAGCTGTAGAGTTTCCATTCTTTCTCTTATACGTCGGCCCAATAGTGTTGCGATATATATTGTCTCGAGACTTGTACCAGCATTTCCTGTTGCTCCATTCGAATTTTAGGATTTTATGCAGTGAAGAACTGGCTACAAGATATAATAATATCGCAAAAACATATCTACAAAGGTTTGTTAAGCTCTACCGATATTCTATTGCGCACAAGTCCAAGTTATAAACATGCAGAATCTTCTGCACGTAGCGGATGACGTTAGAACTTTTTGTTGTGATTTGAATATAATCATCAGTTGTTTTTCCTTCAAAAATCAGCTCGGGATAATAAAGCGTGTTTTTAGAACACCTAACAAGCCGTTAGAGCAATTATCTCAAATCTTTCGAATATCCGGAAAAATTCAAACATGATAAGAGCGTTATCGTAGAAAGCCAAGTGAACGTCTCTCGATTAACATGAAATTATTTAATGAGCATTACTATAAAAGCTCCAAATAACGTTGTCTTATTAACGAACGGTAGCATTATGTAAATTGATAAGATGTACGGAGCGGATGCATCATTATCGTCGGTAAAAATTGAAGGAAAAGTCTGGACCAAAAAATAATATTTATAAGTACCCAATGAAGTTTTCATTTTTCTAAATGTGGAAGTTGCCAAAAAATGTCTCGCCTATCAATGCTGTGCATCCCTTGATCAGTGTCGAGGAAAAAATTGTAAAGATAAACATGCCGTTTAAACTGCCGGTTTCTCTTAAAGCATTTTTTATATCTGTGCATGCTGGGAGTCTCCTGACCCCACTGAGAAACGCCAGGCTAAGTAGTTCACGCGCGTAGTAATGCGCTAAGTCAGGACTAACGGCGGCCTGGCAACCGAGATGTCGAAATTGGAAAATCGCAGAATAATCACATTGTCGGAAGTCCAGCCTATGGCTGTACAACCGATAATAGACAGTCTACAGATAGAATCCGAACGGATAAGGTGGTGTCGTGGAGTAGACTCAGTACAGGAGATAGGCAAATACCGTGCTTTCGCGAAGGGGATGGGCTTTTGACGAGTACGACGACACACTTTTGGACCGGCTGGGCGATATGGCCACCGGAAGACAGACTCCCCCTGCGAGATTATCAGACGCTATGGTGAACGAGAAAATTGCGCGTCTCTGCGGGCGTACTGTCGCATCAGACCCAGTAAATGCGGTAACTATAGCCCGAGGCCCTTCCCCTAACGCTGCAGGGACGAGCCGCGACAGGCGATCCTTACGGACGCCCATCTGCGACCCAGCTGACCTGGGAACATACCTCGATGGGGAAGGACGACAAGACGAGGCTTATGAGTCACAAGGACGTCGGTCAGGGCACACTCCACACGCGAAAAGAGATTTGGCGCGAACCCTCGATGAGGTAGGAGTGGACAAGTACGAACTCATAAATGCCCTACAAGACCAGATCAGCGCGCTCACCAAACGCCTAGAACGGCTCGAACTCGAACGGAACCTGAGGAACAGGGCTAGCTTGAGGTGGCGCCCGGAACCAGCAAGAGAAAGGCGAAGCCTACCCTCGACTGTCGAATCACAACGGATAGACATAGGGCTAGCGTTAAAAAACATCAAGACCTTCGATGGAAGCGACGCGAACGACTTAGACGGGTTCATAAGGTCATGCGAAACCGTATTTAAAAGTGTCGCAGAAGTGGACCACGAACTTTTGCTGGAATTGGTGCTCAGCGGTAAGCTAAATGGGATAGCATCAAGGAAGCTGAAGTACAAAACTATCACAAACCTAGAAGAATTAAAATACGAACTAGAGGCTCTGTATGAGCAGCGTAAATCGCTGGCTGCTATACAATTGGAGTTCAGTTCCCTAAAGCAAAACCCTGGAGAGGACGTCACCACGTACGCAACGAGGGTCGAAAAGATAACCGTAGATCTAGTAGAAAAACTATGCGAGCTGGTACCCACAGAAAGGGATGCGCAAACGGTCGAAACCGTCACGCGCAAGTGCGCACAAGCAAATTTCGAAAATGGACTGAACGGCCAAGCGCAGATCTTAGTGCGATCAAGGACTACGACGGGTCAGCCCCAAAATGCGAGGAGGTCCATGCAAGGCCAAGCGGCAGGAGGAAAAACCTGTTACAATTGCGGTAACGCCGGGCACATGGCACGAGATTGCAGGCGTAAGTCGGGTCACGTCAACCTACCGGCACCACAGCAAAACAAGGCTATCAACAAGGTTGATGTCGTCTGCACGTATTGTAAGTTCAAGGGTCACACTTGGAAGGAGTGTCGGAAAAGGGCGAAGAAGAGGCAAGAGAACGAGCACAGATCGACGCGAGACCCGCCCCGGCAAGACGTTGCCGAAAGGCGGAATGCGCTAAATCCTGGTCAAACGTCCTCTAGCCGCGAAAATACCGGTCAGCGAACCTTAGGTACTTTAAGCCTGAATACGCTGGAGAATGAAAGAAACCCGAAGCGAACGATGCAACTTCTTCAAGTAACCTTGCCTTCAAAGGCCGCATCCTCAAGCGATTTCGACATCGCGTCGCCTCACGCAGTCGGAGGAGTGTTGACACTGAAGGCCAGCACCGGAGCGCAGTGCAGCATCATCAAAAAGAGCTGCCTGAAGCCGAATACCGTCATCCAAGATAGCGACATATAATTACAGGGTGTGGTAGGGGAGAAATTCTCGCCTCTGTGCAAGGCAGAAGTTGTCCTCGAAACCCCAGCCGTCGACGTGAAACATTGGTTTTACGTGGTACCAGATGAGGTGCCATTGACAGTAAATGGACTGCTGGGAATGGAATTTATCAAGGGACACAAGGCGGACATAATTAGTGGAGAAACCTTCAAACTATACGGCCACTGCATGCCTCTGGTAGATGGGAGGTCTAAAATGAAACTTCCTCCTAGAAGCGAGACAATCGCTTACGTAGCTACCACCAGCCGAAACGTCGGACTACTCGCAAAGTCCGAAATCAGCACGGGCATTAGCATAGGCGCGTGCTTGACGCAGCCGAAAGGCAACAGCTGTGCAGTAAGCCTGGTCAATATGGCCGTGTTAGAAGCAGAGGTGCAACGCCCGACTGTGAAACTCGAGCCGATAGATGCCCCCGCCGAGGAAGGAGGCGATAAGTCCGAGATGCTGCGCGTAAGCGCTATAAGCACAGAAAGAGGTACCAGGCGTATAGAGCGATTAGAAAACGAACTCGATCTGGCGCACCTTACCGACGAAGAGAAAAGGGCCCTTGCAGGACTAATAAGCGAATACGAAGAGATATCCCACCTGCAAGGAGACAAGCTTCCGTGCACACACATGGTGGAATACCGAATCCCGTTAAAAGAAGGGGTAAGACCTGTCAAGGTACACCCGTACCGCTTGCCCGAATTCCATAAAAAGGAGGTCGAAAGACAAACGTCGGAAATGCTGGCCGACGGCATAATACAGCCTAGTAGGAGCCAGTGGAACGCCCCTTTACTAGTAGTGGCAAAGAAGCCCGATGCAACGGGCGAGGGACGCATGGGAGTTGTGGTGGATTTCCGAAAGCTAAACGAAGCCACCATAGGAAACTCATACCCACTGCCCAATATCAATAAGATATTGGACCAGTTGGGAAAGGCCCGATATTTTTAAACCTTGGACCTCGCCTCGTGATTCCATCAGAATCCAATGACGAAAGAAGACAAGGAGAAAACGGCATTTCGAGTATAACCGGTTGCCTTTTGGGTTGAAAAACGCTCCCCCGACTTTTCAGAGATTGATGAATTCCGTATTAGCCGGACTCCAAGGAGTAAAATGCTATGTCTATCTAGACGACATAGTGGTGTACGGAAAGAACCTAAATGAACACAACGCTCGTTTAAAAGAGGTATTTCAACGCCTGAAGGAAGCCAAACTGGCCATACAACCAAGTAAGTGCCAATTCCTGCGAAGGGAAACACACTACCTAAGGCATATCATCTCTGAAGAAGGTGGGCGAGCCAACTCGGAAAAACTCGCGGCGATAAAAGAATTCCCTGTACCTAAGAACGTCAAGGGAGTTCAGTCTTTTTTGGGCCTGGCCGGATACTACAGAAAGTTTTTTCGATCGAAAGGATTTTCCGAAAATCGCCAAGCCTCTCACCGAACTTATCCGGAAGGACACGAAGTTCGAATGGACTGCGATTCGAGATGCCGCTTTCGAAGAACTGAAAGAGGCACTGACATCGACACCAGTCCTACAGTACCCGGATTTCGAGAAACCGTTTATCGTGACGACCGATGCGTCCGACAAGGCGATCGGCGCAATTTTGTCTCAAGGCAAGGCGGAGAAGACTTGCCAATCTGCTACGCAAGCCGAACGCTATCTAAAGCGGAGCTCAACTACACCACGACCGAGAAGAAGCTACTCGTCATCGTATGGGCAATAGCACAGTTCTGACCGTATATCTACGGCACTCGGTTCAAGGTCTTAACGGACCATCCGCCGCTGACTTGGCTGTTTGGAGTAAAGGACCCGGGCTTCCGACTCATGAGATGGAGAATTAAATTGTCAGAACATAAGTTTGACGTGAAATACAAGGCCGGGAAAAGAAACACTAACGCGGACGCGTTAAGTCCTATTTACGCTACAACTACGATCCAGAAAAAGGCGAGGAAAACCTCCCTACCGAACGGCAGCCTAGGGCCAGAAGAAAGCGCGAAAGACTCTGAGCGTCTCGCCACAAAGCCGTGTGGTTGGGGCAGCGATAGCGCAGAAATCCGTAAGGAACGAAGCTCGGAAGAGCAGAGTGAATGCCTGCAAAGAAGAGGACAACAGTTCGAACGAAGAATTTGAAAATGGCAGCGACGTAACCTGCCCCACGATAGAAGACCGTGAGAAAATCGTAAAAGAGTACCACGATGCCCCTCTAGGAGGGCACCAGGGCGTTAAGAGAACGCTATGCTCTGAATCCAAATGTTGAATCCACGGCTTCGACCGCCGGATTGGATATTCGGGAGTCAGACGAAAGACCATGCTGGTCCACGCAAATCGTCTAAAAAACTTCGCAGAGCACTAAGAAGGAAGCAGGATAAGGACGCACCCGGAAGATGAACAGAAACAACTCCAGAACACGGCACTTAAGGGCACACACACGTTTATTGGGATATCCTACATCTCACGCCCGCACGTGGGGCACGCCCCAATGAACAGCCGCCTCAGCCCCAGGAAGCCTGGAGGGTCCTCATCCCCGGAAAAGACGTGAACGAGTGTGTGCGCGGTGCAAGAATACAGATAGAGAACGAAGTGCGAAAACGAAACGAGTGCGTGTGAGCGAACGAGCGAGTGAAACGACTAAAAGGGTGTACGCGTGAGCGAGCGAACGCGCATGCGCGAGCACGAACAAGACGATTATTGAGCGCGTGAGATAACGTGAATGCGCGGAAGATTATATTCATGAAATAAACTGTAACAAAAATGTTACAATGAACCCCTCCCCGTCTCCTGGCTCGAGGTCCCCACCGGCCTTGAGCGTTGCTATTGCGTATATTGTTATTATTATCGGTCATTGCGTTTATTTAGTGTCTTAGGTTTCTGATCTAGTTTAAGATTCTGTCCCTCCATCCTTCCTTCCCCATTCCCCTTCCCCTAGGGCACTGACTCGAGGACCATCTAGGAGAACACCAGCCATCCAAGGAAGAATCGCGAGAGTGGCTACGTTGCCGAGGCAGCGAAAGGCAGGGATGGCATGGGCAGGAGACCAGAGTATAGAGATCCCCGTGGGATGGATGCCCGGCCGCCACCACCATCGTCACGAGTTTGCTGACCCGGTGCAGTCCCGTCACCCGGGTAGTAAAGAGGCCCGTATGACAGGGGGGGAGCCATCTCCCTCCAGTCCCGAAGATGTGTCCGGGAGAAGATTTTTAACAGGCCTGGAGGCCGCCATGTTGCCTGGCGCGCGACAGCCAACCCGCGCGCCGACGAAGCCAGCGTCGTGCCACCCGTCTACGAGGCCCTGGAAGGCCCGACGGGCCACCTCCAAAAGAATCCGCCAATGCCCTGCCATGCCGGAACTACCGACTAATGCCAGACCGCGTAGCCCTCTCAGCCCAGCGGATCCACCAATAACCGAGGCCCCGAAGGCCCACGAGAACCGGAAGTGGAGAAGACTTCTTCACTTCGAGCCAGGATTGCGACCAGGAGATAGCTCGTGTAATTTAGAGTTTGCGAATATTTAGTGAGTGATTGTGGAGTGTGCCAATTTTGGATATTGTGTGTTGCGGAATTTTGAGTGAGTATTTTATTGCGTGTTTGAGTTTCCCTTTTTGCCCCTTTTCCCCAATCCCCTTTCTAGTATTTGCGTTTTTACAGTTTGTCGAGTCTTTTTGATATTGCGAGCCGTCCGCACGTGGATCGGCCTTTTGGATTTTGCGTAGCTTCTTCTTGAGTGTTAGCCTGGCCTTCTGCCACCCACGCTTGAGGCCAGTGGTATATTGCGTGCGCCCTATTTTGAGTATCTCGCGCCCTTTTTGGGAATCCCTCCGTGCCTTTTCCCTCCTCGCCCGTTTTTGAGTTTAGTAACCGAAGTATTTGTAAGTAGCCATATTGCGTTCGGGAACCTTCTCCCTGAGACTCCCTCACCTCTTCCCCCGCTAGCCGTGCCAATTTGATTACTGTAAATGTTCGAGGATCTTCGTAGGTCACTCGACGGTGCTACGCCGAATAAGTAGCTGGCGCCCATTTGTTGTGTTTAAAACATCGACATATAGCATGGAATACGCGATCCCTACGAACGGGTTCCCGGGGGTATGGGAGTCGGTCGGTTACCCAAAAAGGAAGCGATAACGGGATCGATCGATCCCATAGATCGGAGAAGCAATGAGAGAATCGCTATTAAGCGACATATTTTCACAAGAGAGTTAAGGGGGAATGGAACTGATCAGTGGGTGGAAATTAAACGTTAAAGACTAGCGCAGTATTCGCGCGCCATCTAAAATATGAAACCATTTCTTGGAACTAAAATTCAACATGGCGACGAAAGCCGGGAAATTCAAATGTATATATCAATTTTGCATGCTTAAATGTACAGTAAGAAGAATAACTATTGGCACGGGTAAAAAAATTAATATAAAAATATTGATAGTATAAGGATTATCATAAAGAAATATAACGTTACTTTCGTAATCAAGAATAATTATAATTTTATAATTCTTTATAATAATCCTTATATTATCAATATTTTTATACTAATTTTTTTACCCGTGTCAATAGCTATACCTCTTACTTCATATAATTACAAGTAACATTGTAAAAATAGAAGTAATGACAGGTTTAGTAATTGACACAATAAACATAATTTTGAATCCGTTAAAATTAAATAAGTTTATTTATAAAATATTATGTGTATACATTTTCGAAAATTTTCTAATAGCTATATTCTAATTTTCTAATCAATTTATAGTCACCTGTTTTTTTTTGTGTAATTTTTGCCTGTAATAATGAATAGGTTGTCTAGACATATATGCTTGAGCAGGGGCACCTGCATCTTTGCCTTTTAACAATTTGTTCACATATTTACACCAACAAAAAACGTAGTCGGCAGCAATTATTGTTGTCAACTCTTGTATAAAACTTTCTGCATGACTACTACACGTGATGAAAGAGTAGTCTAAAAACAGTTGTAGTGGCATATTTAAATTCTTCACCACATCCTTTTTAAAATAAAACAAGGCAATATTTGCTTCCAAATAACTGTGCGCCTCTCTCAGAAATTTATCGAAGTTTTGAAAATTTGTTAAGCTTGACATACATTCGCAGCATGTGTTGATTTTAACATTGTTCACTATTTTCCTGAGGATACGCGAATTGTCAATGCAGGTTCCTGTACGATTCGCTTCAGCATCATGAAAAAGAACGTAAGCATTTTCTTCGTTTGTTTCTTTATTTTCAACTTCGGTGGATGCTCCTCCTGAGCTACTGTGCTTCTGAGCTAATACGGCGAAGTTCCGAACTGAAAAGAGAATTTCCGTGTTATCATCCATACAGTTTCCTTTAATTGTTTTCGCAGATGTTAAATTATTGATAAGCAGAGTTTTGAAGGAACTTTCAACCTGCATACAGGTTGGATTGACGTTTCTCCTTCCATGACTTCTTATCATGCCGAAAAAATTTTCAATTGCATCTTGATTTGCATGACGAGAAGAGAACTTCTTAAACCCAAGCTGTTGCAGTGTTTGCCACAAACGTTGGAAACCATTTAAGGTTACTATCCAGTTTCGAAGAGATGGAACAACCTTCGGTATATTCGCCATTGGATTGATGAATCTAATGTTGTTTTTCATCGAAATTACAGCTTCCTTCTAGAAAAAAGTATGTACTGACTTGTGAGTTACTTCTGCGCGTAGAGCGTTTCTCTCTTTTTTAGGCTGATGCGTTCCTCCATTGACTGAATCAAATACGTCATTAACAAATTGAACAACCACAGATGTGGTTACACCTTCCTTGACTGGCATTGACTTCGGACCCTCTATAGTTGATATCGAGCCTGTAAAAAAAAAATGTTCAATTATTCCATTCGTATAATTATAATATGAACGAAAACTAACTAACCTAACTAACTAACTAAAGAACCTAAAGAAACTAAAGAAACTAAAGAACTTAAAGAAACTAAAGAACCTAAAGAAACTAAAGTAACTAAAAGAACACCTTTTAGACACGTTAGATTTTTATCCTTAATCCCGGAGCCCGCATTCATCAGGTGTTCTTTTCGGTTCTTTCGTTTCTTTAGGTTCCTTTTAGTTCTGTAGTTAGTCAGTTTTTTGCTTATATTTTGTTTTTTAGAAACCGTTTTTAGGTAGAGCGCATTTTACACAGAGCGAGCAAAGCCCGTATTCATTAGATATTCTTTTAGGTCCTTTAGTTTCTTTAGTTGGAAACAAGATGTTTAAAAAAATATACATACCTTTTATATTAGTGAGGAATCTAATAAATGCAGCCATTGATCGGCTAAGCACTTGAGTTGCGAGATTTACGCGCATTTTCCTGATTTTATTTTTCCTAATATGTCCATCATGGTGTCTATGTCGTATGCTAACTCCAGAATATCCCAGGAAGCAAAATATTTGTTTTCGTTTTGCAACTCTTCCGGATTTTTTAATTTTTCTTCCTTCCCATCGTCAACAATTTTAAGCTTTTCGTTAATTTCTTCAATAAAATCCGGTGTGATGAGAAATTTTTTCATTTTTTCATAAATTTCGTCGTTTCCTTTGCCTCTATCAGTCCAGTTTGTGAAAAACACTTCGATATTTTTTGATTAAAAAGTTGTTGCGAATTCCTTTAATTAGATGCGGAGGATCGTAAATTGCTTTACATTCTTGTAGACGTAACAAGTAAATAAGAAAATGTAAATGTAAATATAATACTCACTAAACTGTGTTTTTTCACTGAAACACTGTCTTCTGGTTTCTCTCAGCAAAGTATTGATGCAGGATACATTTGTTGTGCCTTGGTCACAAATGGAACTCATCGCCAAAGTTCGAATTGACGGTGCTGCCGTGCGTTGTGGCAAGTCGTGGAAACACGCGACTATACTTTTGCATGCTTGCGTGACGTCGCGCTTTAGTGATGCTCAACAGCTGGCTACGTGGAAGTGAAAAGATTCCCTATACACTTTTCCCTACTGTACTTAAAATCTGCTTTAAATGCTAGATATTCGACATTGAGGTTGAGTGAACGTGGTAGCATGTGTATTAATATGAAAATGTACAATTAATATGTATACAGAACATCTAACTGAAGATAGCTTGAGAGGAATGAGCACCACTGGCACACTTCAGCACTACCCGTGCTACTACTAGCGCTCTCCGTGGTGAAAGGTTGAAGTTTTAGGCGAGGGAAATCGGCCCATTGACAGCTCCCTATATTCGCACCCAAAAATCGCGAAATTCGCTATACGGTAACAAGTACCAGTGCTAAGATGTAATGTTGACATGCGTAAAACTTTCCCTGCGTACCTAAGTGTTGGGTAGGGAACGGTAAAGGAATTGTCGTGGCGCCATGAAACGTCTTTAGGCTGTCACTATCGATATTCACTTGTGGTTTATATATTTTCTAAGCAATGATTCAAAGATCGGACTCCGCAGGGAAAGGCTTCTTGTCGGAAGGCTTTAAGTTGGTGCAACCAATTGAGTGAGTTGGGTGCGAAGTTTCCTCGCTTCCAGCTCTTGTCCGTGTGACATACTAACACATAAAAAAATAAGTTCCATTCCCCGTTAAGCCAGAGGAGACCCACCGCCATTCCACACGTGCCGTTATTTCCCGGATCTCTCCCGACATAATCGTTCTCAAGAACTCCCTATTTTACTTTTAAAAGTCGCAAAATTTCTGATGTAGATGGAAATTCTAAAAGGATTCAGTTTCATGGTTTTTATAAAGAATGTCAAGCTGGTATATATGGAGAAGGTTTTTCTCAATGTTCAAATGAAAAGAACTGTGATATTACATTTAAAATATTTACATTAATACGAAAAGACATCGTTATTTAAATCTGAATTAATAAAACGTTAATAATATAGCGACCAAATACTTCCTATTATTCCTAGTGATGAGGTGATTAAAAAAATTCACCAGGTGGCAAAAGATGATCTTAGAATCGCTGATAGTTTGTGGGAGTCTTTCGAGATTTTAAAGGAGAACGTCGGGTTTCGTTAAGCCATAAAGCAAACTGGAGACAATATATTTTTTTGTTTTATTTGACACCTGAACAAATTGACGTTTACAACGATTTATTGAAACTTGGTCCAATTGTTTCAATTGATGCTACAGGACGTATTGTTTGTAAAATCATTCGACCAGGAAATTATTCAAGTGGACATATTTTTTTGTACCAAATAATAACTTACATAAAAGCTTAATACTACCAGTATGTCTGTTTCTATCAGAGCGACAAGATATGCGTATTATTGAATTTTGGTTAAAAGATTGGTTTGCGTCAGCAGCTCGTATACCGCCAGAAGTTCTAACTGATATGTCTATAACTTTACAAAATGCAATTTATTTAGCTAAAAAAAAAATGAATTGCAAACAATATTTATCATCATGTTATCTCTTTTTAATTGAAAAAACGGAGAACTTACCAAAACCATATCTGTGTATAGACATTGCACATTTAATGAATTGAGCATCTAGGCTAAAATGTTTATCACATGCAAAATCTGCCGTCAAAGACTATTATTTACGTTGTATAGGCTTGATAAGTACAACTGAACAATTTGAACATTTTGAAAAAGCTACAAAGTCAATTTTCAGTGTCTGCCAAAACGAAAAAATTGCAAAGATGATATCCAATGGCTTCTGCAAAAAATCGAAACTTTTAAATTTGATGGTACGATTGAATATAACGAAATTTAAAAAAATCCTTGCTCTAATAAAGCTGGTGATTGTACGGAAGACATACAGTGCAATATAGAATGTGGAAAAACAAATATTTGACGAGGATACGGAAAGCAATTCCAATGGCTTAATGCAGATGAAGTTTCAATATATGTATATTGATAATATAGCTCAAACAATGTGTTTCAAAAACGATTGTAATGATACTGTGAATTTCAAAGATAGCCATCTATATCTGTTAAAGAACGGATCCTCGGTTCCTCTTTTATTATTATTATCATTATTGTTGTTATTATTATTGTTACCGATAGGTATATTCGCGTTCGTTTTTATCAGTTTTGGAATTGGTTATTAGTTCGTAGAAAGCGTTAAGGAGGCCGACTAGCGGTTACGTCGGGCCTTGCTTAGTGCTGGCACTAAAAAGTCTTCCCAAAAGAACGCTCGATTTACCTTGTGGGTAACTCGGCCTTAGATTCGTGTACCGATGATTTACCCGGCGACCGAAAGAAAGGAGGGGAGTCGAAGGAGAATTAGCGCGGAAATCACCCGACAGCTAAAGGAGATTCTGGCGCGCAGTGGTCAGCCCGTGGCCGAACGGATAGAGTAGGAAAACCACGACGGGGGGAAACGCCGTTAACTAGGCCGGGGGATCAAAATGAGGGTCGAGGGAAATGAGGTTTTATTTTTTCTTTGCTCTTTTTCCATGTTCACGATAGAGTAAAGACAATACATATTTTGGCTAGGCACAAATACTTTGAGTCATTTGTTACCCTGCTCTGTGAGTCTCTGACAAAGCGGTGCTGAAACCCGGGACCGGATAATCCCGGAAAATGCCGAATCCGCCGGGAAAGGAAAAGTAAAGAGCAGACTCCGGAGCTTCGGCAATAGTTTTTAAAATATCGTGTTATTATTTAGTTGAAAAATTTAGTGAAATATTGCACAAAAATTAATGAGATCCCGAATACGGCAAAAGAATATGCTGATATGCTAATGCTCTGTGAAAAATGTAGCCATAACGTGTCAGCGACTGTTAGACAATATCGATTGTTGTACCCGGATCGTCGACAACCTTGCTGTACCTTGTTTCATACATAAGTATCTTTAAAAAATTCTGTTAAGACATTTACACTATTCAACAATAATGAAATCAATACATTTATAATCATAAGGTGGATCCTTGTATATTGCCTGAACAACTGACTGGTCAAAGTTTCCTTCATTTTTTACGAAATGAATTTTAAAAGTTCATAGAAGTGTTAAACAGCGTGGATCGAAAACGCATGTGGCTTCAATTGGACGGAGCACCTGCCCACTATGCTTTCGAAGTTCGAAATGAAGTAGATGGACAATTTCCCAACGCCTATATTGAACGAGATGGGACTATACGTTGGCCGCCGAGATCTTCCGATCTCAATCCATTAGATTTATCTTGTGGGGACATATGAAATCAATAGTTTACCAAGACGAAATTCAAGATCGGCATAATCTCGTTATGAAAATACATGTTGCCGTGTCAAGCATTACTGAAGAAATGATTACTCGCATCCAACTAACTTTATTATCTCGAGCTCGATTATGTAGCCATTTTGAACATCTGCTTTAAAATCCACGTGAGCTTTGATAAAATTCACTTTATAAAAACACAAAGCATACCCTAATCACCTAACACTACCTTCGTAATTCCTAAGATCTTCTTCCCTTCCTAGATAATACTCCCCATTCCTTATGCTGCTCAACGTTTCTATTTCTGTCTATTACAGATTCATCACGGTATTGTCAAAAAGTCTCATTGGGAAACACTTATAGCTCATGAAGGTTACACAAAACCAAAAATGAGTATTGCGTATACCTTGACACCTGCGCATCTGGAGCCGAATGGGTACCAAAAAATGACCGTGCCGCTCGTTTTCGAGTAACTTACGAAAATATACATATATTGCCGATAGTGTCTATTTTGATTAAATGGATCAACACTTATCGTACATTTGTGCTATACATTTATATTCATTGTATTACAGTTATTCTTGGAACGAGTACGAGTGGCTATGGAGTTCTTCATGGATGATTCAAAATGTCCAGGGATGAAAGATGCTGCATCGACGATCTATCTAATTCGAGTGGTCGACAACGTTATCCGAGCGATGATGTTCTGTAAACCGTCAGATGCGTTACGTTTGACTAATACATGCATGCAGAAAAAGGTATGATGCATCGTAACTGTATCATTGAAGTATTAAAAAATTAATTACTGATATAATAGCACATTACAATCATCGAGACATGTAAAAAACTATCGACTTCGAGACGGATATCAAATCGACTATTATTAATTCCAATGAAAGAAATGAAAAAATGTATATTAAATGAAATACATTGACGAATCAATTTTGGTAACAAAAATTGCATTGCGATTTTTTGTTGATCAATCTTTTTCGTAATTCTTAAGAACATCATGATATCATTATTATATAAAATTAATCCTCTCAATACTAGATCATTATTTCTTTTTGTTTGATTTTCGTCTCAAGTACAAGTTTTAAGATACTATTTCCAGCTGTTTCATCGATTACCATTTTGTAACGCTAGGAAGCACTTTGGAACTACTGGAATTTCTTCACAGCGACTTCCAGTTCGATTACCTGATGACCGCACGTCTTAATCAAGATGCACTCGAGGTAGGCAATTTGCATGTATATTGAAACAATGACTGTCATTAAGAAATACTGAAATTTTTGTATGCTTGTTATTTTATTTTATAGAGATTTTTCGGCATGATGCGCAATGCGTGCGGCAGCAACGATCACCCGGACCCGATGCTCTTTGCCTAGGTTTTTCGGCTGATGTGCTCGTATTTGTTGAGGCTCTAATGTATCCGGAAGAGTGTTACTGAAAACACTTATGGGAACGAAGGAATCATTGGCTGATTGTAAAAATTCAAAAAAAAACTGTTCGGCAAACTGGATGCCGTGATCGAAAGTGGACAGTTTGAAGAATCAGGAAATAACTCCATTGCAGCTATCGCGGAGAGAGATCATCATTACTTCGAAACGTACTCGACCTCGAGCCGTGATCATCTCGGTACTCACTATTACGATGTAGTAAAGAGAAGCGAAGAAGTTATGGCATACATAGCCGATTATATCGCCCGAAGAGGCATTCGATTAACGCGTTGCTTGGAGTGCAGAAATCGTTTAAAATCCGAAGATTCGATTCGATCGCGAATCGTGATCGCATAATTGATTCTGATAGAAAATTTATGGGATTATTTGGACAAGAAAATTCGAACAACTTCTATCACATGAAAGGAAGAGATAAAGCAACGATTAATCGAAAAATGGACATGTATTCCATTAAATTATTTACAAAAAATTATTGCCCAATCGACTGCGACAGATAATTAAATAAAAGGGCTATCCGACAAAATATTAATATGTTAATAATTCACTCGACTTATTTATGTTGAAACATTATTGGTCGTTAAGTGTCCGAATATTTTTGCGACGGCAAATCTTGACATTATTTAGTTTTTCGTTTATTGTACAAAAAACTATGTGCAATAAATAAATAAAATTAATGTTTCTACTAACTATAACGAGTAGTTTATTATATTAAAAAGCAATAAATTCAATAATACTATTGCAAACAATCAAAACGAATAATAATTTCTCAAATAGCATGGTGTCCGAATATTAATAAGAGTCACTGTACATAGGGAAAATACCTGTGCTACTATTTCAGGTTATGGTTATGTTATGCTGGGTTAGTCCTATCCGTGCGCACTGCTTTATCCCAGCTTAAACTTTTTCAGAGACTGTACAGTGTGTAATACAGACAGGCTGCTACACTCACCTGTCTCCTTGCTATCTCTCTCTGCTCGCCCCCATCACTACCGTACGGATTCCAGTATGGTTAGAGATCAATGGCCAAAACACAGAATCCAGATTCTCACGCGTAGTATTACTAGATATACATTGTAACGAAAGAAAAAAATTGAGAAAGATAATAAAGATACTACTAAGAAACGACACGATCTTTCAATTACAATTGATTCGATGCTCCTTCCGAATTTCCCGGGACTACGCGATGCGAAACAAACTAGACTTAGCAAAATGCCGGATGGGCGTCAGACACATCGGTATGTCACAATATTTGAGGAAACTTCTCGGAAAATATGAAAAGAGGTCTGACTAGCAGGAATGTACGGAAAGGTATTGTAGAGGAGCTGGGTCGACGCTGATGTTAATTAAGCGAGAGATAACGGAACAGATAGAAGAAAATCAGATTGAGAATTCATAAACTTCGGTAACAGAAAACATAACACATTGGCCCTTTTATTTTGGACCTTTCAATAAAATTCAATTAACAATTTAGCAATTTCGAAAAGCAATATAAATAACACACGAGACGAGGTCCTATACGGGACACATTGACAGTATTTGGAATCGAAAATATGGTTACTATCAATGACACACTAACTTCATGATACGCGAAACCAGAAAATGTATAACTTAAATTAACGCAAAGACAATACGTGAACTCACGAGACGCGTGGAACACGGGTTCGTTTAACAATAAAACTCCAGGGTCACCGAAATATTAGTCTACTCAATAATACATTTGGAAAATACAAATATTAATAGCGGAAGGCACGGAATCTTGTCCTGGCTGGCGAAACGTGAACACCTCCTAGGCCGAAACACTAGTGCCAATGCACGGAAGCCGAGACAGAAAAGATTTCGCCCTTTAGACAAAGTGCTTACCTAGGTATTACATTTCGAGGATTACATTACTGTTTACGGGACAACTACTTTCACAAGACCGGCCAAGACGGCTAATGAAAAACAAATGAAGACATGCTAGCGCGATCGCTACTGGCACGGTCCTAGACTATAAAGTAGTGCCCTTTTCGACCAATCAACATTGCACACACGACAGTAAATGTATTTCAGACTTGTGACGTGAAATAACGTCACAACATGTACACCATCAGGACTAAGGAGCTCCAATACTGTATTGGAGTATTGGAGCCCTGATGATACAGACTGATACGTTTGCGAAACATCGGTACAAAGTTGATCACAGACGCGGCTTCCATCCAGAAGCCATGAGTATTAATGATAATATTGGCCGCGAAAGTCTAAGATCTCAAATGGTGTCTTTGGATGATTTTTCCAACTTATCTGTGAAATTTTCAACATCTAAAGTGGATAAAGAAACGACGGTATCATCTACATTCATTTATAATTCTCCAGGAAAGTCTACGTGGAGAAAAAGGATTAAATTCTTGAAATTCTTGCCTCTTCAGAAAGAAACCAAAACAACCGGCATTTCTAGCTACAGCAAACGGAATAGGTTGCTCGAATGCGCGTCTGACCAACCCAATGCGGAGGAGGGGAATGAAGATCCTGAAGAAGAGCATGAGCGTGCAGTTGATGAGGAAGTACGGGAAGGAATGCCTGGTTAACCACCAAATGTTCTAAGTAGGCCATGAATGACCACCAATCGATTTACTATTATCAAAAGTAAATAAATAAAAATTGTCCGTCCCACTTTATCTAACAAGGGGAGGACGCGAGCTTGGGGTCACGGATTTAGGAGTCCTTTTGGGGTAGGAAAGTACTTTGTAAGAAC
>JARPRH010032251.1:0-22662 GCA_031763665.1 Calameuta haemorrhoidalis
TTCTCCGGACTGTCGGTGATGATGGCCTCGTCGGATTCGGGTTCGTTCGTGGGAACAAATACTAATTCGAAGAGCGGCGGTTTCCAGGACGCGAGGGACGATGCGTTGAGTTTCCGGAGGCATCGGACGATCAGGGTCGAGTTGTCGGTTGGGCAGTCGAAGAATTCGGCGATTTTGCGAGTCTTCTTGGCGATCTGCGACTTGTCTCGATATCCGATATGCCCAGTGGCGGTTCCACTTTGCAGGATCAGCTTGTGAAACAGCCCTGTCGTTTCGGGCGACATAAGCGAGTAGTCGAGCATCGAAGCGTCGCGTTGCTTTGGAATTGACTGTCAAGGAAACGTCTCTCACCTTTTGCCTTGTCCGAAAGTGCTAAAATGTGAGCAGATATTGCACCGGCGCTCAGCCCAAACAAGGTCACTTGGTCCGGGTCGCCGCCGAAGGCGCCGATGTTCCTCTGGACCCATCGCAGCGCCAACGTCTGGTCCTTCAGCCCGTAATTTCCAGGCGACGCTTCGTCTCCGGTGCTCAGGTAGCCAAAGATGCCCAGACGATAGTTCATCGTCACCAGGACCACGTTGTGATCGAGAATATACTGGGCACCGTATATAGCGGGATCTGCCGAACCTTCTTTGAAACCTCCCCCGTGAATTCCTACCATCACTGGCAGCAACTTCGAGCTCTCCTCCTCGACCTACAAATTGCAAAGTGGAAAATGCAAAATGCAAAACGTGGCAATTGCAATTATTTTTCGTACCGAGCAGCTGGACGGTAACGATAACGATAAGGATAAGAGATACCTGCGGTGTGTAAACGTTCAGGTAGAGACAGTCTTCGACTCCTGATATTTTCCCTTTGTACGTTTGAGTACAATGTCTGGTGCCATTTTCAGCTCGGTACGTCCCGGTCCAGCGTTTTGGAGGCTGAGGTGCTTTGAATCTGTGAGGATCGATTCAAGTTGACATTTATGTAGTTCTGGTAGAAATTCCATCGTGAAAATCGAGGACTCGAACTTCCGGCCGCGTTCGCAAGGAACGTGGCACGTACAGTCGTACATACCTCATATTCCCAATCGGCGGTTGCGCGTACGGGATACCTAAGTAACCAGAGACGATTCGACCTTCGTGCGTTAGTATGTTGATACCTGTTAAGCGGCCTTGATCGATAGTGACCGATGGTTTCGCGTAACAGCAACTTTGTAAGAATAAAAAGTATATCGTTATTTCTTTGGAAAAACTCGACATTCTTTGTCAGATAATAAAGCACGCCTGTTCGCTGTCAAGTCCAACTACGCTGTGAAAAGATGACCTTTAGTGTCACGCTGACTCTGGCGCATGTATTACAGACAGTAGATACTGACCACTGGCTCTTGCAAATATTGAATAATTATATCATTTCTTTATTCATGTCCTCCGATACTTGAGATTATCACTGAATAAGATACGACTCTTCGAAAAGGCGCATTAGCATTAACACGATAACATTGCGCCGACAAGAACTTTTCGCCAGGTCGCACACGACTCTGATCAGACGGCACAGAACGCGGACACAATCTGAACGTCGTCCTTGTTTCAATGGCGACGATTAAAGCGAAACCTATGAAGAACAAGGCTGATAACGTGATAACGTTCACCGAAGGAGGCCAACTTCCGCCGGAAATGAGTGAACCAGTTGGTCCCTCCCAGGGGCGCATTGTGTTCTCAAAAAGTGCAGATTCCATAACGAATGAAAGTTCTGCTTTATTTTCAATTTCTGGTTATTTCACAGCCGAGTCGCGACTCGACTGTAGCGTCGAGGTCAAATTCTCGGTGACCTCTTGGCAGCTCAGGCCTGGGCATTGGGTAGTTCAGCCTGGCGGTTCGGTAACCTACTAAAAGCCATAGAGGACTCTGTTAATTATTATCAATTACATTATTTAAAGGCACTACGTACATGTATTTTGTATAGAAAATACATATTCTCGTACATGCGCGAGCGTCACAATTTTCATTGAATTCAATGACATATTCGCAATTGCCTCGGTCCGAGTGTGGCGAAATATAAAGTGACGCATTACTGTTAGGAAAATTAAGTACTTGGGGGACTGTCAGTCGCCGCTATGGGAGCGAGCCTAAGGAATTACGAGAGAGCAGCACTGAGCTTGCTGACGTGTCTCTACCTGATTGTCTCCATCTGCCATGGGTATCCGTCGGCGACCATCGGGCAGGGTGCATTGAACGGTGTTAACATAACGACTCAAAGTGGTAGAAACGTATCTGGTTTTCTCGGAATCCCATACGGAAAACCACCCGTTGGGGAACTGAGGTACGTGGACTTCTGCATTAAAACAAACATGAGAGCCGTGCACTCGATGGATGGGACCTGGGTCCTCCGGTTGGTGCTTTCTTAATTGTCAACTTTTTTTAGATTCAAAGCACCTGAACCTGCGAGCCCATGGACTGGCACGTACAATGCGACGAATGGGACCATCCGGTGCACCCAGGTTTTGGACGGACCCATTAAGGGATCCGAGGATTGCCTCTACTTGAATGTCTACGCGCCGCAGGTATTCAGCGCAGCTGCGCTTTCTCATTTCGGCCTGAAAGCTAAAAAGCAATTTGAAATTGTGTAGTTACCAGACAACCGTAGGGAGTCGCTACCCGTTATGGTGTATATATTCGGAGGAGCCTTCATAACAGGAGCAGCCAGGATTGATCTTTACGGTCCAAACTTCATCATGAACCACGACGTGGTCCTCGTGATCATAAATTATCGTTTGGGGCCTTTGGGATTCATGACAACTGGCGACAAGGAGGCACCAGGGAACTTTGGACTGAAGGATCAAATCCTGGCTTTGCGCTGGGTGCAAGATAACATTGCAGCTTTCGGCGGGGACCCTCGTAAGGTGACCCTCTTCGGCAACAGTGCTGGCGCGGCGTTCGTTCACGCTTTAACCCTTTCGGATAAGGCACAAGGTAAGAGACTTTCCGTTGCCGCGAGTCAAGCTGCAGGAAAGTCAATGACGAATCTTATCGTGCAAACCGCAGGACTCTTTCACCAGTTCATCCTCGAAAGTGGAGCCGCCACGAGTATTTGGGCATATCGGGAGAGTTCCGAAGCTTTCCAGGTAACCTTGGGCCTGGCTAACAGTTTCAACTGTTCAACCGCCAATTCCAGCGCGATAGTCCAGTGTCTCAGGAACCAGAGCGCTGTATCCATCATGTCCTATTCCGCGGCTGTTAACGGCTACGCCTTCGTTCCGACTAACGAGCCAGCGAGTGACGAAGCTGTGATCACCGACAGCCCCAGGAACCTAACGCGACAGGGCAAAATGCGGAACCTTCCGTGGATGTGCGGAATCACGAGTGACGAGGGTCTCCTGTTTTCAGCCTGTCGGTTCGAACGACTTTTAGTTTATCAAGCGTCAACTATTTTCCTACATTCCACGTTCCGTTCGATTTACAAAAACTTTTATTTCAGCTTACATAAATAATGAATCACAGTGGGCCAATTTTTTGGCCGCTGTAAACGCAAGTATCAATTCCGTGACGGAATTGCTTAGAGCTGGTGGCCGTCGCGCGGAATATATCAATGCTATTAGTCAAAATTACTTCAACGATTTAAATGCCGATAAGAACGTGGTACGAGACAGCGAACTATATTTTGCGGCGTCACTAAAATTTATATTCAAAATTCTGACCGGCGCGACAATTATGCATCTGTGTGTCACGATTTTCAGATACTACAAAATTATACTGATTTAATGAGCGACACCTACTTTGTTTATCCCCTTGTGGATTTATTGGAGGCGCAGCGAAAAATGGGAACTCAAGCGCCGTACGTCTACTTATTCGACTACAGCAGCGTCTACTCGCTGACCTACAGGGCTACGGGGAATGCGACGGTGCTTGGCACCTGTCATGGCGATGAGAACTTTTACTTGTTCTCGCGTTCCGATCCGACATACGTGCCATCCGGTATACAGATGACTGCGACCGATTTCGAGATGGTGAGACGATTGACGGGGCTCTGGACTTCCTTTGCCATTGATGGGTAATTTCTCTGTTCTACTTGTCAAATGTCTTTGATGACAAATTATTGACTTTACATTCGCTTTCAGGGTGCCGGCACTGGCCGCTCAGGAAGACGTCAAAGACACCAAAGACGTCAAAGACGTCAAAGACGCCAAAGACGCCAAAGACGCCAAAGACGCCAAATACGTTGTAGACGTCCAAGTTGTTGAAGACGTTGAAGACGCCGAATGCGTTGGAGGCGTCGAAATTGTTGAAGACGCCGAATGCGTTGGAGGCGTCGAAGTTGTTGAAGACGTTGAAGAATCCGAATACGTTGTAGGCGTCGAAGTTGTTGAAGACGCCAAAGACGTTAAAGACGCCAAATACGTCGATAAGTGGTTGCCGTACGACCAGAATAGGAAGTTTTTGCGCATTGGAAATAAAAGAAGCGTTTCGTTGGTTATGGAGTCTGGACTTTATAATGACCGAATGCGCTTTTGGACGAAGCTAATTGATTCGTTCGTTTTGAACGGAGCTTAAAATTCTTCGTCTTCGGTGTCGCCGCTCTGATTCACAATTTTCTTCGCGAGTTTCGTTCTTGTTAAGTGACATTTAAATGAGTAACGTATCCGACGCATGTCTCGCGCTGTGTATCGAAACTCGAATAAAAGTAATTGAATGATCTTCGATGTCAGCTCAAGTTACTGAACCCTTCGAGTGCATTTTAATCCGAAAAATTTACTTGAAACCCAAAATTTCCTTAATAAACCGTCTCCCGTCGTCCGATTAATAAAATATGTTTTACAAGGATTTTCAAAAGCATCAAAGTCCAATGCGAGTCTTTCTTAAAATCATACTCAAAATGAGTGAAGGTTAATAAAAAGTAGTACCATACTTTAATAATTTACTGATATCCTTATGTGAAGTATGCAATATGTACATGGATTGCGCAATCAGCGTAAATGACGAATGAAGGTGCAATGACATATTTACAAATATATAATTTATCGTTCACGTTGAGCAATCGCACCGACTCAATGAAAATAATTGAATCGTCCGTGCTAAATTACTTTTCTGTTGTTAGTTTTTCGATGTATCGTTATGAGCGAAATGTTGCGTCATTTAAGTATCACGATAGGCAAGTCTCAGACAAAACAACTGTCAGTGTCATCGAGTCGCAAAAGCGGCGGAGGCATTTTTCCCAGCAAACAAAATAAACAGTCGTCAATTGTGCCACAAGTTTTGTGTCACTCGTCGATCGAAAATTCTGCCTCGGTTTCTCTTGTTCGTTATTGCGTTGGAGCCGACGGCTTTGTTGTCGTCGACGCACCAATTTCATGCGCTTTCAAGAAACGGCAAGACTGTCGTCAAGTTTTCCCAGTTTTCATGGATCCTCGAGTGCGACTTCGACACAGCTGCCTTATCCGAGATAACTTTAATCTTGAGCCAACATTGCTCGTTAGCGTCGTCCTTATTCGACGTCGACGGTCTTGTTCTCTTGAGCTCCTCCAACTGTTCGTGTACCATGTCGACCTCCTTCTGCCACTGCTCGCGAACGTCGTCCTGCTCGCAGGACTCTCTGATCCTTCCCTGGAGGTCCTTATCCTTAGAGGACAATGTGTCCAGCTTGTTATCGCGAAATTCGCGAATGCGCTGTTCGCGAACATTAGCCGCTTTCGATCTTTGAACTTTGAAGAGTCTTGGATCGTGAACAAAGTTATGAAAGGGCGCGTCGTTGTCGTCCTGGCTCGAAACTTTCCAATCCTCCTTTATCATATCCGCACCCTTCTCCGCAATCATGATCGTGGGTGCGTTCGTGTTCCCCGTGACTATGCAGGGCATGATCGATGCGTCTATCACGCGCAGTCCTGATATCCCGTGAACTCTGAGCCGCGGGTCAACGACCGCCATTGGATCCGAGCTTGGACCCATTTTGCAGGTGCTGGTCGGATGATATATTGTCATTGTGTAATATCGGGCATGGCAGCGCCAATAATCATCGGATGGGAAGCGGAACATTGAACATTCCGGAATTACGTTGGAATTGGGCCGAGCATTTAGCTTCTTCATAGTCGAGGTCTGACTCATGCTTTCAATGAATTTCGCCCCTTCGATCTAGAACCGAATTTCTGCGTTAATTCAAACTGAAAATGAGATTCGTGAATTATTATTATTATCATACTTGCCAGAACATCGAGATCGCGAGGATCGTCGAAGTAGTTGGGCACGATAACCGGATGTTGCTTCGGATCGGAATCCCTGAGCTTGATGTAGCCTCGGCTGCGAGGTCGCATCAACAGCGGCATCACGGAATAAGTGTCCTTGTACAATATTTCCTCGAAGACACTCGCGAAGAATTCGTCCTTCAGTCCGCAGTCTCTCTTGCCGAAGAGGCCGCCGTCGGTGTTATCGGCCGACGAGGCCAGAAAGAGTTGAACGTCCGGATAATCCAGCGTAGGGTCGGCATATCTGAAAAACCCACGTGAAATGGTGACACCCGAAAGGAGGTGGTTCCTCCAGCCCTTTCCGTCCACTTGAAAGGTCGACTTACTTCGTGTTGACAAAAGCCATGGCTTCGCATTCGGGAACCGTGTAGAGCGGTCCAGTCTTATTGCCAAGAAACTGCTTGATGGTCGCCAGCGTGAGGAATCTTGGCAGAACGAAAGCAAAGCCAGTTGGCTCGGGACATTCGGCTGGTGGATCAATGAGATAGGTGATCCCACCCATGGCAACGTGGTCCTGAAGGTTCATCCCGACCCCAGGACTATGATGAACCAGAGGAACGGCCACTTCGGCCAGATGATCTCTGGGACCCACTCCGGACAGCATGAGGAGCTGAGGCGACTGTATGGCTCCGGCCGATAATATAATCTCCTTGTTCGCGTACACCGTGTGTCTCCTGAGACCTCGACGGAACTTGACGCCGTAGGCGACCTTACTGTCCTCGTCGATCAGGATCTGTTCGACGAGCGTGTGCGTGCTCACGTGGAGGTTCTTCCTCTTGGACGCTGACCTGAGGAAGGCCTTGGCTGCGCTGCAACGCAGACCATCCCTGAGAGTCCCATGGGAGTAGGTGAATCCAGTTTGACGTGGTCCGTTGACATCTGTCATTTCGTAGCCCATGTCGCGTCCAGCCTTGACAAAGGAATTGGCAATTGGCGTGTGATGCCTGAACCGTTCCACAGTCAGGTGGCCATTGGTGCCGTGATAAGGGGAGTGACGCAACTCGGGGATGGTCATGTTCTCCGATTTCTTGAAGTAAGGCAGAACGCTTTCGTAGTCCCAACCGGGATTCCCCAGGTTGGCCCAGTTGTCATAGTCGCGCTTGTTCCCGCGGACGTAGAGCATCGCGTTGAGGACGCTGCTGCCACCTAGGACTTTACCTCGGGGCCAGTTGCACCGATGCTCGTTCATCCCTTGACAGTAGTTGGTGGACGGTTCCGTTTTGAACTGCCAGTCCATTGAGGTCAGCTGGAGAGTTGGAAAGACCAGGGGGACGTCCGATAGGACAGTCTCGTCCCCACCGGCCTCTACGAGCAGCACCGACCAATCCTCTCTCTCGGACAATCTGTTCGCCACCACCGATCCGGCTGATCCACCGCCGATCACGATGAAGTCGTAGCGACTCAGCATTTCCCTTATCGGCACGACTTCCACCCGGTTGTCCCTGTCGATGATGTCTTGTCGCAGCAGCACTATCAGGAATCGTAGGAAGACGAGGAAGCCCACCTCGGGACCGTAGGACAGGGCTATTCGCGTCGCTGAGAATGCGCCCATCAACGTCATCGTCGATGCGCTTTATTTATTACGCGTCTGACTTTTAAATTCCTCGAAAACTCTTCCTGTCACTCTTGACAACCTCACTGTCACTCGGTCTGCGTCCTGTCAAGTGACACTGTCGACTCTCTCGACTCTCTCGACTCTCTCCACTCTCTCCACTCTCTCGACTAGATGCGATCGCAGTGATCGCAGTGGCTGCCTGTCGCGACCGACGCGAACTATACATGTATATACGCGAAACGGAGTTTCGGCGCAGTCAGCGATTTCGCACGTGCGACGCGATGGACGCCAATTTATGGTATTTGTTATCCAAAAGCGGCACGAGATACGTCGCTTTGCTCTGCCCGTCGCTTACGTGCGACTCCTCGCGTAACGTGACTTATCTCTCTTGGCCGAAAGACCGAATTTGCAATTACCTTGATCACGCGATAACGGCTTTACTGTAAGCTGCATTTAGTCTTTTCTTGTTGTTGCGTTAAGTGCATTTTTATTTTATTGAAGCTCCGCGCTTATCTCGCGCTGGAATTCGGAATCCAAACTTATCTGCTTGAGAAGTAGTAGGATCCCGGAATACGAAGGCAGGTGAAGTCTTAAAATTATTTTCTTTATTTCAGAAATTCATTACAGTCAATATTACGTGAAAACTTTGGAATTTTCTAAAATTGCACGTATCGATTATACGATTGAAGTATATTGATGTTAAAGCGTCATTTAACTAACCTACAAGCGGAGTGCGCAAAGTGCCTGAAGATGTCGCGCTGCATCTTTCTCGTGCAATAATTAAAAACAATCTCCCTCCCATGTTAAGCATTTTGAACCCTTCGAAGTCAAACTGGTGCGATTCGCCAGTTTGCGAATTCGAAAGTCAAGTGCAGAAAATAATATTGTCAACGAAGGGTTGAGTGTTCGTGGCGTTATTCTTAAAATGATGATTTATACCTTAAGCTCTGCGTCGTTATATCGTAGATTCCGTTAACGAGGAATGGTAATTATAAAAAAGAATTACAATAGGTATTCGAAATATAAGTAATTATAAATATTCCAAAATACGATAAAAGTGAATACGCGTCCATTGGAAACTGCTAAAAATCCAGCTGTCGCAGTCCCAGTTGTGGACTCCCAGTTGAGGTTTTTGATCGAGCCAAGATTTTCCGGTATTCTAACAGACTTAATAATCTTTGGGTTAATGTCGTACCAGATTCCGTCGATCTTAGCCATATGTGGCAGCATCCGATAGCACCCATCTTCGTGTCCGATTTTGACGAGCAAGTGAGTCCCGGGCGTAATAAAAAGTTTCTCTTCGCCTCTAAAGACCGGAAGTTCTAGGTAGCAGCTTTCGGCTTCTCTCGATCTGACTTCGACAGGCAAACATTTATACACGTAACCTGCTACGCCCGAGAATTTTTTCAGCACAGCCATGTAGCCTTCCTCCTCCATAATTGTTCGTGCAAGAAATGCAAACTCCTCGAATCCCATTCCGAAGATGTAGGCCCTTGACGTGGGTTTTGACTTGAAAATCGTGTCGAAGATTTCGGTCGACAGCTGCTGCTCGTCCCTCTCAAAGAAACCATGTGTGGAAGACACGGAATCAAGGAAATTCCCACCGGCGCTTAAGACTACTGGAACATTGGGATACACATTAATTTGATCCACGTTCAGTTTTAGGATCACGAGCATAGGATCTTCAGTCTGGATCGCAGTATAACCACAGGCCTTGTGCTCTGCTTGCATTTGAAGTCCAAGTTTATAGCCGTCGTGAGTTACACGTAAACTTCTCTTTCGAAGTCATTGCTCCATGGGTTAATTTTTTGAAGATGAACAGCAGGTCGATGTCCAGTGTAGATTAATTTGAAAAAAGTAAAACCCGCTGATATCATTGGTTGCTATTAGTTAAATAGCTAACATTGAAATAGTTATTTCCAATGGATTATGGTCATCTTACATTGAATCCCCATATAATTACGTGCAAAAAGTAGTAAATTTATTGTCTCGAGTTTAAGATGCAATAAGTCTGATGCAACACACTAACAGAGCGTGAGCAGAACAGAGTGAGCCGGGTGAGCCGGATGAGCCGGGTGACAACCGGGTGAGAGCAGGTTGATCCGTCGAATATTTTCAACAGCCCTTAAATGTCATTGGGGCCTCTCTGTCCCCGTTGCTACATGATGATTTATAAGCTGTCTAGATAGGATCCTCCACTTCCGGTATCTGCATCGTGGTATAATTTTTGACGAGACAAAGATTGCAGATACGATAATAATAACAACACAGTGTACTTGATACATTTTAATAAATAGCTATATACAACATTGTAATTAAACTCAGCTGAAATCGTGTTCGTGTGAAAAATTTAAAATAAAAAAAATTCCAAAATTTTTACATCGATCAGCTGACGTTTCAAAAGTGAAAATAGTCATGGATGCCGTTGACTATTGCCGTTGGGCAACGAATTACCAAAATACGTGTTTGGCCAGTGCCAATATGTTCTTCCGCACATTCCTGGCCTTGAGCTTACGAACACGTTCACTGTACGCGCGCGCAGACGCAAAGTTCGCAACTCAATATATTTTACACTTACGTTACTCTAAACTATCAGTTAGAAAAATACTGGAGCTTTCTTTATCTTGTACGATAGAGGATACAGTGACAATGTTATCCACTTTTGATTTACGTTAAGCTTTAGTTACTTTACATAGAGAGTCTCTTAATAACTTGGTTTCGTTTATCACACGAATTATACGCGAGCATTAGAAAAGTTTTCTCCACAGAAATAAAATATTGCAACAGAGAAACTTTCTCAGGTTTTTCACAATTATTTCACTACGAAGCATACGGTGCTTTCCAATCGAGCCTCGTGACTGTGATAAGGAACACGCTAACGATTTAAAAAGATATCAAAAATATCGACTAATTTGTCATTGAGATATCGATCGATCGATTATTACAGTGCTCCGATATTATCGACCAATTACGGTCCGGCACTCGTTATCCGGCGAGTAGTCGCTGTTTTACCGACAGGTCTTCCGCGCATCAACTCCATCGAAGTAATACTTTGTAAGGACGTCGTCTTGTCAAGCAAGACTATGTCCCTTATCCTCTGTTCTTTCTCTTGAGCCAAAATTCTTTAATCATATCCGATCCCTTCTCTCCGATCATTATCACCGGTGCATTGGTGTTTCCGCTCACCAGATTGGGCATTATGGATGCGTCGATTACACGCAATCCCGTGACACCGTACACACGCAATTGAGGATCGACCACAGCTTCCGGATCCCAGTATGGACCCATCTTGCAGGTTCCCACGGGATGGTAAATGGTGGCCGAGTAAAACCTAATCATGCATTCCCAATAGGCGTCGGTGTACATCTTAATGTGTTTGCACCCCGGAAACTGTATAGGGCTGAGTTCGCTTCCGAATCTCTTGAAGGAGGCTGTTCTGCTCAGAGCGATTCCAATCTTGACGCCCTCGACGAGAGTAGCGACGTCCCGAGGATCCTTGAAGTAATTCGGATAGATCAGCGGATGATCGAAAGGATTCTTGCTGCGGAGCTTGATGACTCCCTTGCTCTTCGGCCGGAGGAGCATGGGGATCACGCTCCAGGAGTCCTTGTTGCTTATCGGTCCGAAAACGGCGTCGTAGAACCGCTTGGTGAGTCCGTGAGCCTTGCGAATCTGCCTGCCGCCGTCGGAATTGGTCGAACCGGATATGAAGTGGAGTTCGATGTCCGGGAAGTCGTCCGAGGCGTTTACGTACTTCGTGTTGACGAACGCGAGTCCCTCGACGCCACCGAGAACCGTGAGGGGTCCGTCCCCGAAAATCGCGTATTGCATGACGGCCGGGACGCTGTGCAATCTGTTCTCGACCATGGAGACTTCCTGGTTCACCATGAACGTCAGACCACCCAGTCCCACGTGATCTTGCAGATTGTGCCCCACCCGAAGGTCCTGGATCACCGGTATACCGAGCGGAGCAAGATCTTCCTTGGGTCCGATACCGGAAAGCATGAGAAGCTGAGGGGAGTTGATCGAGCCACCGGAAAGGACGACTTCCTTCTTGGCGCGAATCCGATAGATCTCTTGATCCCGCGAGAACTCGACGCCGTAGGTCCTCCTGGTGGCTGGATCGACCAGGACTCGGGTGACGTGAGCGTTCATGGCGATGTGCAGATTCTTCCGGAGTCTCGCCGGCCTGAGGAAGGCCTTCCCCGTCGAGCACCTGCTCCCACGTCTTATGGTGCCTTGCGCTATCATGAATCCCGAATGATGTTCTCCGTTGATGTCTCGATTGGCGTAGCCCATTTCCTGTCCCGCCTGGACGAAGGCCGCTGCCAGGGGAGTGTGCCAGGGCGCCTCCTGGACCGTCAGGTACCCTCCGGTCGAATGATAAGGCGTGCGCGCCAGATACGGATTCAAATTGTCCTCGGATTTTTTAAAGTAGTACAGAGCATCCGCGGCGCCCCAGCCTGGGTTTCCTTGCTGCTCCCAGATATCGTAGTCCTTCTTGTTGCCCCGTAAGTAGAGCATGTAGTTCAGAACGCTGCTTCCGCCTATGACTTTTCCGCGCGGCCAATTGCACCGACCATTTTCCATTGCTGCGAAAGGCAACCGTTTATCACAACTTTATACTCTTTTTCTTTCTTTCTTTCTTTAATTACTCCTGCGCAATTAACCGGCTATAGGAATTTTTTGGAATTTTTACCTAAGCAGGCGTCTCCCTGCGGTTCGGTCTTGTATTTCCAATCAAGCTGGCTCAACTGTAGATAACCGGCAAGTAAGGGAACGTCAGAAATTTCAGTTTCATCGCCACCAGCTTCCAACAGAAGCACGTTCCAGTTTTCAATTTCGGATAAACGGCTCGCCACTACAGCACCTGCGAAATTATCGATTATCAGCGACATATGTATGGAACTGCAGGTAATTCCAGTCGATAACTGTATATACGTATGTAGTATATTGGCAAACCTGCTGAACCGGCTCCTACGACTATGAAATCGTAAGCCGGAAGTAGGAGCTCCGATGGCACGTTGATTGGTCGCGATTCCGGATCCATCACTTCGTATTGAAAATAAGCAATAGCTGCGGCGAGGACCGGAAAGAAATACGTCAGGCCTCCCGAGGCCGAAGTTATCATGCTCGTGACGACACTTTCGACGCCCATCTCGGTGGTTCACCAAAGTCCTTTGGACTTTACCTACAAGGAGGTCAAAGGTTCAGGATCGAATCTTATAAATCTCAATCGAATCTACAATTGTAATGTGCATTACAAATTCTTCTTTCTCTTGCATCCTCATGCTGTACTCACTTTTTTGACAAATTTTCGACCTTTCAATCGGGCGCGTTGATTCACGGAGATGAAGTAACAGCGGATTTGCTTCTTCGCGTCTCACTGAAACTGATTGTACAAAACTGTTTAATGGATTGTTGAAAAGTCGAGGGGCGCGCGCGCGCACGAGTCCAAGTGTGAATCAACCTGTACAATCGTTCGGTCGTTTTCACCGGGATGCTAAGACGATTCTTGCCGATTGTTCCTGCCGAAGAATCATGTATCGACTGACGCATTTCCAACGGCCGACTCGAATGACATTAACGAGCGGAGAAAGCTTTCTATTGCCATATAGACTCTCGACGTGAACCCCCAACCATCAGATTCAACGTATGGCGTCGTGTGTGGAAAAGCCTCATTTGAAGTTTTACCGGCGTCACACGTGCTCGCAGACACGTGTGTCCATCCGATTGTCAAAATCATCAAAGACACATTGTATCTCGCACACGTGCACTTTTAAAAAAGATTCAAGCAACGACAGCCGCGAATATCGAATAACTTTACCACGTGCGTAATAATTGCGAGTACTCGTATCTTGTTTTTTTACAATTTTTTGTATTGCCCCACTTAAAAATTTCATTCAAGAAACATCAGCCGAATCGCGTAATTCGCGAGAGCCAAGATAATTTAAAGTAGTATGGATTTCTAGAGAAATTCCACAAGGACGTATTTCGATGGTCGCATTTTTTAAATCCTAATCGGGCAGGTCGCGACTGCTCATTGCTTTCAAATTATCCGAAAGAAGACGAAAAAATGAATGAAATTCAGGCGAAGAGGAGTCGACCGCCGCGCCAATTGTCACGTACTAAAAGGCACGTGTGATCCATGCAGATTCCAAGCAAGTAAGTTACCGTAACGACGACGCGCGACGAATGACAATCGAGTGTGAAACTTTCCACGACTATGTAATTTGCCATTAGCGCAATCCGCCTCGTGAAACTAGAAAGAATTTTCGGGAACACCTTGGGTGCAGCGACACGTGAGAAATTTCTTAGAAAATCGTATTTTCGGCCGTGATAAATTCTTGCGTGATTTATTAAAATCTTGAGCGAGCAGGAATCGTGCTGGACTCGACGGGCGTTCGCGATGCTCGGACTCGGCTGTATTTCGATGCGTAACGGGATATCTCTCTCTCTCTCTCTCTCTGTGAAGGAGTCTTCCACGTGCTACCGCCTACCCTTGCACGATTTTGAATGATTATCGACGCATTCGTTTTCTGCAATTGCATTGAGGATCGGCGACTCCTTCGCAGTCACGACTTTCGATAAAAAAGTAAAGACGCTTCCGGTCAGCGCGCATCGCAGCTGCGGAATTCAAACGGATTTGAAACGCGGGGAACGAGAGTCGCCGACTGTTCTAGGTTTTCGTGTCACTCGGAGCAGCATTCCTATTTAACGAGAAACGTTTGCTCTTCCAATTGGCTTCTGTGTCAACGTTTCGTTTAGGCCGAATTCTCGCTAACTATACCGTGTACTAGGTCAGTTTTAAAGAAACTGCTATCGCGTAAGGCAACTGGTAGTGACATCTCGGTGCTTTCGAGAAGCGACTACGGAAACTATTATTAAAGAAAAAATTGAGCCAATTTTTAGAAGGTTAGTTTCACGTTGATTTCGAAACAATCATTGTATCGCAGTGATTTTAGTCATTAACTACGCGACAGTGAAGAACTCGAATTCTCGAACCTTCTAGAAGCAGGAACCATCCCATCTTTCTGTCCCGAAAAACCCGGGAAAACGTTAACTTGTTCAGATTAAATATATTTACGTATGCGAGAAACGATGCACGTATTTGTCATCGTTAACAAAAAAAGTAATTTTCATGTTATCACAGAACTGACTCAATCAATTTATCAACATTGAATTAATTCAATCAGCACCGGGGTGACCAGTTCAAAGGCAACGGCGACACGTGACACTGCTCTAGTACCTACGTCACACGTGGTATGTCTGCTTATCCATCCCAGAAGAGAAAATCCAGAGGACGGTATTCATCTTATCGCGATGTTATCACAAACGTCGAGTTCATTGACGCACGAGGAACAACAAGCTCAGCCAGCAACTCAGCGAGCAGAGCGAAGGCGAAGGCGAAGGACGTCGCGACGCACTGACCGTGGCCTTGCTCCTGGAGCCGTACCTACCGCTCCATCCATTGAGATCGACGGAGCATAGGAAGTCAGGATTAGGGGGGGAACAGGAGGAACAGGGGGAACAGGAGGAACAGGAGTAGTCGGTACGCCGAATCGGGTTCGAGAACGAAGCAACGTGGCTGCGCCGTGTAACGGTTCCCTCCTGGACCTCCCTCCCCCTCCGGCAGCTGCGGCCCAAGTTACCCACGACGACGCCTCTTCCTCTTCTCGCGTTCCTCCTACGCTGCGCGTCTCTACACCCAAGACTATTTTTCAAAATTTACGAACTTTCTCTCGATCGTAAATTGCCCAATTTCCAGGCTCCACTTTGTTCAGCAATTTTTACTATTGCGTAACCTTTAATGTGCCCCTGGTAAATCGGGTGTTTGCCTTTTGGGAATCTTCCGAATAATCAAATTTCACTGATACGTCAATCAGTATCAAAACAGCATAACGGTACAGAATTTATTTAAATAATGTTCACGCTACACGGTGCAAGCGAGTATCGTAAAGGGGTACCGTTACTGTATCATTTTTAAATAATTCTATACCGGGACGTCCGATCGATGATCCGGCCATTTTGTTATGTAATTGTCTATTTGTAAGCGTCAAACGGTGGCATCGCGGACACACTGGGAACGCGTCGAACAATTATGGAAAGTGGCAGGCAGCGTCACCAGGAATTTTCCAAAGTTCTTAGTGTATTTCCTATAGTCCTGCTCGCTCAATGTTTCGTCATAGCGTCAAGGTGTTTCCTATGAAGCACAACGCAGCCACAGTCCGTCCTGCTGCCCGCAACTCCAATTTCCTAGAACGAGAATCTTAGCTCGCCGCGGTCCAGCGAATCGGCATTCGCTTCCTCCAAAATAACGGCAACCGAGCAGCATGCAGAAATTCGAACGACGAGCAAAAGATTTTCCGATGAACCGAAATATTTGTGACCTCGTCTAAAAGAGGGACTTCCGGTCGAAGGAAGAAATTTGCGTCGTACAGTCGATGACGACAATGATTCTCTAATAACAAGAAAAAGAGGAAGCGTGATGAAAATCGTAATATTCGGCGAGTGAGGATGACGTCACAGGCAACGGTCTTACGGTAAAGAACGAGCCAGCCGCTACGGTCGACCTACTTAGCGTGGCGACACGAACCCGACCGCCGTGCAGGAAATACAAATTGAACGGCGGAACAAAACAGTGACTGGCAGCGAAAGGTCGCGTAGAATTTACGTGGAGTCGTAATGGCCGCACGTTCCGTCCTTCGGTATGAAAATCAATGCCGGCCATATGACTCTTCGTTATTCCGACATTAAGAGCAAGTCTTGCTATTGGAATTGGACACGGCGCAGATATTTCGCGTGCAGAAGTAAACGCACGTGTGACGTGTGATGGGTGCGTCCTTGGGCGAACCCTAAGCAGGTAGACGCGGAAGGGTCTTACGAGTTCAGTGAAATCGTAAGTAGTTATCCGAGAGTCCAGTGACGTCACGCGACCGACTCTTTAGAAGGAGGTACGTGACGTCCTGCACGTTTGGCAAGTCTCGTCCTGGTCCATCGCTGATTCTGCGCCCACCACCTTTTTTTTCATCTTGGGACAAACAGAGGGAGCGAGAGAAACGCTCGCGACTTGACTCGTGTTCGCTTAACGTACAAGCTGCACCGTCTCGTTACGAGGTACTAAATATTATCTTTTCTTCTTTCCCTTCCAACAGGAGGATGCTGCGGCTCCACGAGGAAGCGAACCATCGTCGGTGGTTACGTCTTCACCTGGTGGTTCGTCACGGACGTCCAACGTCTCTCCCTGGAGGTGATGACCCTGAATCCTGTCTGCGAGAGCGTCGAGACTGCCCAGGGCGTCCCGTTGACCGTCACAGGAGTCGCCCAGTGCAAGATCATGAAGGCGGATGAGCTCCTGCACACGGCCAGCGAGCAATTCTTGGGCAAGAGTGTACACGAGATCAAGTCCACCATATTGTCCACTCTGGAAGGTCATCTGCGCGCCATTCTCGGTCAGTATACGCAACGCGCGATCGTTATACTTTATTTCTTTGGCGATTGAAAAAGGAACATATTTTTTTCCATATAAATAATATTCTCAGGATTATAGTGAAATACGTAAAATATTAGCCTGCCCGACAATCAATATTTGCCTGACGCACGAGAGTGCCGGATATCGATTTCGAAATATTTTAATATTTATGATAATTGCCCAGAGGACGACTCTCCCTGACGTCGTCACACGCGCTCGATATATCGATCGGCGCTTTACTTTACGACCCCAAAGACTCGCCTCTCAATATTTCATATTTCACGTGGATTCCGCAAAGTGTTCCTGATTTTCTGGCTCGATGAAATTCACTTTGAAGAATGTATTTTGCAACGAGTGTCGTGCTGCAGTGCAGAGACCGACATTACCGACCCGAACCCAAGGGAGGCTCCTTTCATGTGCCTTGGAAGCGGCAGGACGCAGGGCTTGGGAAGTGGGGAAATTTGGGTTTTGGAAAAGCTCTGTCTACAGATAGACCTGTACTGTCATTTTGTATCGGGAAAGTTACGTGCGCCAGGGAAGACGAAATAATCGAAGCCAGCGCGCGTGATAGAAAACGAATCTTTGAAGTGATAATGACAGCGCGCAGACACGCAGCTCTCGTCCTTACGGCAATAGAGGCAGCGTTGATTGGCGCTAACTGAGGTCAAGGAAATTATGTGTTCGCAGTCCATACGTAACAGCTGTAAGAGGTAGGAGGTTATGTCGTTTCTAATTCGCTTGAAAATTCATTAAGCTCAATATCGGCGAATTAGGTCGCCTTTGTGGTAATTACCCTAAAGCCTAGTCCACATCCTTGGCACAGTGTCGGACGTAGGCAGAGCAGATCGGAACGATACGGTGCGCGGAAGGACAACGTCCAATTCTCATTACCTTTTCATTTATTCTGTATTTTTGCCTCATGCAATATTTTCTCGTTACGCGATCCTTACGCGTGGTAAATAATCTCCGAAGAAGACTCGGGAATTTAAACTATTTGTTTTACGAATTTAATCGACAACTGGCTATTGCGTAACCGGTTGAAAAATACCTAGAGTGACGTGAGGCAGTGATAAGATACGCATGGACAGTGACATTGAAATCAATTAAATTTTTTGTGTTATCGAAGGTTCAATGTGCTGTACAGACCCGAAGAATTAGTTGTCCCAGGATGTTTTGTTATTTTTTTTTATTTTTACATTCGCGTATGATGAACGTTACGTCACGTGTGTTTTGAAAAAAAAGTGACACGCAACAGGTGCTCGGTCAAAGTTCCGATTCTCCAGTAGTGGACGCTGCTGACTGTGTGCTGCGTCATTTGATCTTGCGCCTTCAGTCTCATAAATCAGCAACATTTGACTCGAGAATTTCCTGCTTGCGCAAGTCCAGAGATTGCGACAATTGCTTGTGCTCCTGACACGATAATATCGAAGTTGACGATAACGATGATAACGGCCGATATTAAGGACAGAGTCAGTCTACGGTGACGCGTTCGTCGTAAAGGTTCTAAGAAGAGCAAAGCAGATTCGAAAAAGTAGAATAGAAACGCGATGGGTTTCCTCTGGCTGGAATGTGTGTCAGTGGCGATGACAATAGCTGGAACGATTGCAGTTGTCAAGAGGTACGCGGACCGCAGAGTTTAGATCCTCCTTAAGTACGGGTTGGTCGTTAGGCCGCTAAACGACAGGTGTAGCTGCTATCGAATATGGTTTTTTTTACACTCGATCAAGTAACAACGTCGGAAACGTTAATAGAATTGTACCTCGTCAGGCAGCAGGCAGACACGACATCGTTACGACGTCCTGCGAGCTCCTGACGCGAAAACTCACGAAACCTAACGAGAGAACGACGTCTCTTCTTTTCCAGGAACTCTTTCGGTCGAAGAAGTGTACAAAGACCGGGACCAGTTCGCGGCTCTCGTCCGAGAAGTAGCAGCGCCTGACGTCGGCCGGATGGGCATTGAGATTCTCTCGTTCACGATCAAAGACGTCTACGACGACGTCGAGTACTTGGCGTCCCTGGGGAAAGCACAGACAGCCGCGGTAAAGCGGGACGCCGACATCGGCGTCGCCGAGGCCAATCGCGACGCCGGCATCAGGGTAGGGACCTCTTTCGCTGCGCACTTTGACAATCCGAGCGACGCGTCTAACGACAAAACGTCTCTGTAACAGGAAGCGGAATGCGAGAAAGCTGCGATGGATATAAAATACAACACGGACACTAAGATCGAGGACAACGCGCGACTCTTCCAGCTGCAGAAGGCGAATTTCGATCAGGAAGTCAACACGGCGGTAAGAATTCAATTTTCTTTTTTTCTTTCCTTTGAGATTCGAAGGTTTCGAATGACACGGATTGAGAAGAGACTGTCCGACGAGGAAATCGACTGATCGCTTTTCAGAAAGCTGAAGCCCAATTGGCCTACGAGCTGCAGGCTGCCAAGATAAAGCAGCGATTGCGAAACGAAGAGATTCAAATCGACGTCGTTGAGAGACGCAAGCTGATCGAAGTCGAGGAACAGGAAGTCCGTCGTAAGGAGCACGAGCTCCGGAGCACCGTGCGTCTCCCCGCCGAAGCCGAAAGCTACAAGATCGGCAAAGTGTCCGAAGGAAAAAGGTTTCTCCTATCTGTCTCCTCCTCCTCCGTTCATTCGCCGTTAATCGTGACTCACTCATTTCTTTCTGGCTTTCGACCTGATCAGGATGCAAACGGTAGACGCGGCCAAAGCCGAAGCCGAGAGGATCCGATTGATCGGGGACGCCGAAGCTCAGGCGATGGAAGCCATCGGAATGTCGGAGGCTGAACGGATGCGCAAGAAGGCTGCGGTCTACAGGAACTACGGAGACGCCGCCATTCTCAACATCATACTCAACGCGATGCCCAAGGTAGGTCGTCACTCGTCAAGGTCTTCGATCGACTGAAATCCTCTTCCAATGTCGCTTCGTTCGATTCTCCAACTCGTGACTTTTCTTCCCGCTAGATCGCTGCGGAAGTGGCGGCTCCTCTTGCGCGAACCGAGGAAATAGTTTTGCTGGGCGGAAACGACGCGACCAGTGGAGAAATCACCCGCCTGGTGGGACAAGTGCCGCCAGCTGTTCAAGCCCTCACGGGAGTGGATATTTCGAAGGTTCGTTATTCCTAATAGCAGTCATCTGTTTTCTAGTGGAAACTCTGACTCGACGTTTCTCGGACGCTCGATGCGAACGAGTCGTTTATAAATAGTTTAAGAAAACAAGAGTTGCCTGTGTGTTATTTGTATCCTACATATGTACATTAGCAGCTCGCTAACCATCTTCAACGTAATTGTTAACATGTACTTTTACTTGCTTTCAGGTCTTAGGAAAAATTCCAGGAGCCAAGTAATGTGCGTTACAGGTGGCGCATCCGTCACTCGGACGAATTCTAATGACGGTCAAATGAAAGGCAAACAAAAACTATACTGCCAATGGTTTCTCTGCTCCGCTATTCTACACTACACTACCTGTCAGCGACGCTTCTCGACTCTTCTCCTTCCCGAACTTCTACCTCAAGCTCCGGCAACCCCGGTTAGGAATAACTTCAGTGCTGCTGCGTACCACCGACATTCGTCAGACTTTGGAAATTCGTCGTGTCTTTGCGCCGGAAGACTGCAGGGAGACCGAAGTCGCCAGTCCTTTCCCGCAAGCAGGACGGTGTAACCGATTGCGAGCGCAACGATGCGTCATGGAAAATTGCACGTGTTGCGGTTAAGTATTTTGAATTGCGCACAGAGTCGCGCGCAAGGAACGTTCGAAGAGTTCAAGTAGGCAGAACTTTCGTCAAAGAGCAATGTGCACTTAAAATGTCGACGCGCGCCTTATTCGATCTGGATGTTGATGTGACGTTTGAGAATTTTCTAAAAATTCCCGCATTTATATCCTAACGAAGCTTTTACGTGTGATTTCAAAAGGATCTTTACATTTTGCCTTAATACCGATAAGCGCAGCTTCTGGCAATTGGCTTTTCCATTTAGTTTCTTTTTTTTTTTGTTTTTTCGACGTTCATTAATACTTACCGTGGAATTGCGAACAAACGATCTTACGCTCATACGATACGAATCGCAAGTGCAGTACACACCGAACTTCTTCGTCGCTGTTGCTCCCAACTGATTATATTTGCTGGGAGACGCGCGCAGAAGATACGTTCGATTCGAAAAAAAGTTATTAAGCTCCGAAGCTGAAGTTCAACGTCCGTGAGAAACACGCACACGCACACACTCTCTTCGCAGGATCCCCGTTGACTTCGTAGACTCCGAGCATCGCTCGATGAAACATCTAATTAGGTCCGATAAGTTTCAATTAATTTCTGTGATATTAGCTAAAAAGGCAATTTTGCGCATTTTTTCGATTTAAAAAATGTGTGTAAGATCGACGACAACTTGCAACTTGTACCGCGACGAATGTTGTAATAACGAACGACAGCACAAATGATATCCTTGAATTAGGGCAGTATATTCAAGTAACCATCGTTGTTCAAGAGTCTGTTCCCATCGATCAGAGATCCGAGAGCGAGCAGCCTCGTTCTTTATTAATCTGATTGGTTCGATCAGCCAACAATCAATCGTTACACCTGAGCTTGAAATTTGCTGAAGCCACTGTCATTCTCTACTCGATGAACTTACGTGATGCACTCGCAAGAATTGTTCGCGTTCAGCTGTGGTCCAAAACCAAGTGTTCTGCAATACAACTTAAGTTAATAGTCATTGTCAAAGAAAAAAAAAAAAAAGAAAAAAGAAAAAAAAAGGAAGAAAAATGATTGCCAAGACGAAATGATTGAAAGAAAAGGGCGAAAATAAAGCAACAGGAACGAATGACCAGTGGAGTCTCGATATTCGGAAATTGTGTTATCCGATTAGCAGCCGATTTAAGGTGAACGAACGTGACAAACGCTATTCAAATTGTAAATCTATTGTGATTGAATCTGTCAATCATTGTGTTCAACGTAACTAGGTAAACTTAAAGGAGTCGATCTAAATCTTCATACGTAGTATGAAACCAGATAAAATACTCCATAGTCGTTGTACATAAGCATAGACCTTTTAAATGCAATTAGATTGTCGTTCGTCAAATCCGTAGGTGGAGAAAGAGATTCTTTATTCTTGCGTCAGCCAGAAGGCGCTCCCGTTGGTCGTCCATTCGATTAGAAACTAATCTCGAAATCTTAACGATGCGAAGCGATAACTTTTGTCTAACTGTAAAGAAAAAAAAAAAAAGACAGAAGTTGCATATGATTTAAATTTTGAAAATATAATGATCTGCCACGATTGTCTTCCCCCCTCCCGCCGCCCCACTCGTGGACTCGGACGCAAGTTGTTAAACCTGACGCGTCACGTGGTCACGATTAAAATACTGGAAAAAAAAATTGCAAGAGCAAAAGTTACGTCGGACGATCCATGAGAGCAATTCG
>JARPRH010032305.1:0-22365 GCA_031763665.1 Calameuta haemorrhoidalis
TAGTTTTTCAAGCGCTACAACATAGTTGAGTTTCATCAAAATCGGAGGGGGACACTAAAGTGATGTTCCTTGTGAGTGGCATTCAGGGCGTTGTTCGATAAAAACAAGCGTCGGTACATAAACTCCTCTAGATATGAGGAGAACATGCCTTTGCTGCGATTGCAATCCGGCAATTGCCGTTTTACCAATATCCACAATCCTTCTATAACGTTTGTGGAAGCACCAGTCTCGGGATCTTTGAAAGTCAATGAATGATTGACGGTCAGATACTCGTAACCTTCTGCACCTAAAGATTCCTAGGCTTTCCAACAATCGCTAACGATTGTCGTGCCAGGTGCAATAAATTCCTTAATCAGAGGCACGAGTGTGGCCGCCGATCGATCATTGACAGTTGTCAAAAAACACCGATTACTGCCTATCCCACCAAATACCCACTGCCCTGTCACATGTTTACCTCGGTGATGCTTCCGCTTGCCGAACTTCGATTCGTCGATCTCTACAACAATACCCGGACATCTAATTTGCCCACGTTCTTCTAGTACAATACCGACGCATAATTCGCGACAGAAATGGTACCAGTCGACCGTCGTGTGCGGGGAACATTGAAATTCCCACTGAGCCTGAATCTGAGTGTGCTTATGAATCCAAAAATATGTCATTTGCAAAATTTCGATCATTGACAACTTCGATTTGCCAAAAAACGGAGTAGTTCTCACTGATCTCGTTGTTTTGCAACTATGACATTGCCAACGATACTTGTTCGAAAGAAATTCAGCAGTGCATAGAAGCATGTCCTTATCGCACACTGGACACTTGAAAGCCCGAGCTATGAGTCCGTACCTTTGTCCAAAGGTGATTACCTCAATAGGAGGTTTCTCACCTAGTTTGAACAAATCTACGAACCGTATCACCATTGCAATCGATCACACAATCCAATTTAAGCAAGAGAAATAATAGCACACTTGTGTCACACGCTTTGCAAGCTACTAACGAAAACACATGCTTCTACATGTTTTACGCAAGCAGACGATACATTGTAGCAAAGAAATAATGTTCAATGTACAATCCGAGCTTGTACCTACACATACTTATATTTTAAAATAATATTACGCATAAATTAAATATACACATATTTAACATAAAAATATGTAATAATATCTTACAATCTTGCCGCGTAACACGGGCTTACATGAAAATTAAACGAAAAAAATCTCCAAGCATGAAATATCTATTGCGATTACTAGATCATATTTTATGAAAATATGTTTTTATAACAAAATAACATATATGATAACAGTAAAAGTATATTCATTTCAAATTTTTAAAGATAGTTTAACTTTTTTCCGATTAGGTAGCGCCACAATTCCATATGATTCGCATTACATTTGGCAGATGGCGCTACGTTAAAACTCTAAGTCACTAGCAGCCAATTTCAGTTCGGAGTCGTATACTGCGGTTTACCCGAAACTTTCACCAAATATTCTTCGCATTATTAAAAAAATATTTCTCCTCAGGCAAAATTGTTTTATCGTCCGGAATTGGCAAAAAATGTCATTTAAAATAATGATTTTAACACGTAGAGCCTATTTTAGGTCCAACTAAATAGTAAAATGGTAAAATACTAAATGGTAAAATAGGCCACATGGCCTATTTTAGGTCCAATACTTGAGGTTCATTTCGAAGAAAACGGTAAAATTTTCGATAGTATGAGGTGTGTGGTGGGGGGAACGTTCGCGATGTGGCATCAGCGTAGCTGGATCGACGGAGGGAATAAATTATTATCTTGTAATAATATATCTCGTTATTCTGCGATTATCTTGTTTTATGTATAAATATTTAAAAATATAATATTATACATTTAATATTTTTTTATTCATTTATTTTGTGTAATCATTGGCGTCATTATCACATACACGAAAACCCACAAAATAACAGCTGCACGTTCTTGAAATGTTCTGCATATTGTCTTATGTGGGTACAAAAGCTCATCATTAGTGGCTTTGATTTTTCAAAAATTCCACTATACATTTTAGTATTTTTTAATTTTTGGTAACCCTTGGTTTGCCGGTGCTCATCGGTTGCGTTAGCAACGTCTCGATGCCGTTACTAGTTTCTTGTTTCCAGGTTTTCGAGCTTAAGCTTTCCGAAATTAATCCCAGCCACTGCAATTTTTTTTTTATCACAGACTTCGACACAATTCCCTGCATAATTTGAAGGTATTCAATCAGGGCTGGGGTATTTTGTCGTCGTTTATGAAGCATCACAGCATCCGTGACAAGCTTCTCCATGACTTCCACGTCACAATCGGCTTGTTGTAATTTTCGACGAATTGTAAATTCTTGCGCTCAAAATTATGCCCTAGCTCCGGACGATTACGATACCCAGATTCTCGATTGAACTCTGCATCGAAACCTCAATTCGTTTTGTAATACGTGCCTCCAGTTTTTTCCGTTTTCTTCCTCTGTACCTTTCTGGCTTCACATAGGAGCAATACGACGCTGTTTCACAGCCGGCATTTTGGCTGTGATATTCCTTTTCTTTGGCTCTTTATCGACTTGTGCCGTTCACTTTCAATAAATATGCATCATCATCATTTTTTGTGCTGTAACGCATTTCCTGCCTACGTTCTTCCACTGACCCTAACGCTGTATTTCGCGGATGTTTTGGGCGCCAGGTTCATACTTGCACCAGCCCAATGCATCAGGCCTTTAAATTTCTAATTTTCGACACGTCAACACCGGGAGTTCTCTTGACCGGTTCTTCCCGCTAGCTCCTAATCAAACATGGTAGAGAGGAACATGAGGGCGACGAGTATTTACAGGAATCGGCCAGCTTCTCCGAAATAATTCCATTGAATGACCATTTATTACATCTTGGCAAACGAGTACAGTCGGGTGTTCCATAAGAGCGCGGCTTTATCCAATTATAACAAATAACGCGGTCGTGGAGATCGTCTCTATTGTTACGGGCGGTCCAAACCGGCGATCGCGGGGCTCGTGGTGGCCAAAACCAACGAAGCTATCGTAGCTGTGTCCATTGCCTTGCTTCCTCCATCCCATGTCGTAGGCGATGATAATGTGAACAATTTCGTTCACTTTTTTGTAGAACATTTCTCCGTTGCTTTCATCGATTACGTTTATGAAACCACACGGATTTGAATTCGGCAGGGCATGCAGTGTATTTAAGTGCGGGTAAAGTTCCTTTGTTATTACCGGCGGCCTAAACAAATTAGAAAAGCCGGATCATAGGTGGATACGCAATCTATATATATTCAAACTAAAAACAGATACGGTTATCTTTTCTTAAATCAATGTTAACACTTTACCGACCACTAGCGGTTCAATAGCATACGCAGGTCTGATCGGCCGCTTAGCCACGGATTCTTCCTGGCACCGGCTCTGTTTCGGTTTAGACTGTCCCTCGGGAGTGTCTGTGCGTTTCGTATGCTCAAATAAAATTGTCTGCTTTCTGTTATTATATGATAATTAGATTTAATAAAATCTTTCATTTTCATAATACTAATGCTAAATTATATTTATTTGATGTATTACAGTAGTTGTCAGTATAATATACCATAATCCATATATTGGCATACTACAAATAAGAATTAATATTTTTTTAAAACATGACATTGTTCAAAACAGTCGCCTTTATGTAGTGGAACATTGCAAAATTTACAGATAGAACATGTTCTACTTCTTTTTTTTTATGAATTGTACAAACTCTACATTGTTTTTGAGGTTTTACACTTCGACCGCTGGTCGATTTATAAGTTTCTTTCCTGAAATTTGACAGTCTTCCGGGATGATCTAATAATCTGGGTGCTCTCCTTGTGGGTTTAGAACTAGGTAGGTTGTCTTCGTGTTCCATACAATTAGCTTCACTATCTTCTGTCCACGAAACTGCCACTTTGTGCAGGAATATTTTGTACGTAATATTTTGCCCATTTAGAACTGTGTATGCTTTGAATGAATTAAACAGTACACAGTTGATGTAAAACATTACAGCCCGTTTAGTCAATTTTTTTTGTTTTTCTGAAAATGGAATAATGCGCGAGATACTGGTCCGCGCGATCTACGCCCTTCATATATTTATTATAATTTAGGATCGAATTAGGTTTTTTTTATTGGGGCTGCTGATCTTTTGCTTCTGCTTGCGGATTCCATTAATTCTGCAGAATGTATGGTTGAAATCATATTCACAATTCTTTTGCCATTATTCCATACTTCTAACAAAATTTGATGGTTCCTTGGAAATTCGTACTGTCCTCTTGAAAGTCGTAATGTTTGTAGTGATCGAGGAAGATTTCTATTTTTGCGAATGGTTCTACACACTCGCACTTTATTCTTTAGGAAAATTTTGGCTATGTTGATAGTGTTATAATAATTGTCTTGATAAATCTGGTGCCACATTTTTTTTTATATGGTTCAATAACCGTTAAAACCGTGTCTTGTAATTTGTTGCCATCAGCAGCATAAACGCGAAAGTTACATATTGAGACGTTTCGTGATCTTTAACCCTTTGGCTACATTTGGCGTATCAGAACGTCATACATTTATTTGGGCAAAGGCGCACATGACGTTATGAAACGTCGTTGAAACTGAGATGAGATTTAACTAGTTCATTCTGGTTTATTTCAAAGTAATGCGCATCTATTGCAACAGAACAAATAATTTCAGTATTTTGGTAAACCTTGTTTGAGATACACAACTCCATAATGGCAGAAATAGAGAATGATTAATACGAAATAAATTAATTCTTGCATAAAATCTACTGCTTTTACTTGCCCACAAAATTAAATGTGTTCCAAGTGAATTGATAACCTGCGACAACTTCAAACAGCATTCTCACAAGTATTTCGCATTTTGTTATTTTTGCGGGATTATATGTTCTAATCGATAGTCTGCCTCTCTATGGAATAACACACTCATCTAAAGACAACTGTTGACAGGGTTTATACACGTTATTAAATCTTCGCTATAAATAATCAATGACAGGCTGGATTTTAGCAAGCCTATGTGGAGTTTGAGGTATGTTGTCATTGTTGCAATAATGTTAGCTCTGCATTATTTGCACAAATCTGTTTCTGCTCATGACTTATGAGAAAAATGGAGATTCTATAGTTCGATCAGTGGACCAATAATTGTAGAGAACGTCTTTTTTTATTTGTCCCATAACAACTATTAGCCCTAAAAGCTTCATTTCCGGTACCATGATATCAGTCCATTTTTTGGTTTGATGATATTTTATATTTTTCCATGACCTGGTAATGGTATCTGTTGGATTCCCGCACCAAGTGCTCGAAAAAGTAATTTCCAATAAATAAATAGACACTATCCATCACATTTTCTGGAGAACTGGATTGTTCATATAATAATAATGACTGTATATCGTCAAGGCAACTTAATAGGGTATCGGTGGGTAAGCGCCTTCGTTAACCAGCCGATTAATAGGCTACCGGTCGGAAAAGTGTTAAGATATCAATTTTTGAAAATTTCGAAAAGATAATAATATGGAAAGTTTAAAAAAATTCATGTCTCCTGATCAGTTCATCATAATCTAAAAGTTATGGAGGTCATTTTTTCGTCTTGAAATGTATTTTTCGAAAAAATATGAAAAGATCAAATTTTTATTTTTACAATTTTAAATTCAATTTTTTTTTTTTTTTTTTTTTTGAAAATATGTTACACTGTTACGTCTGACCCCCCCCCCCCCTCCCCCCCGTTACCCCTAAACGCCCACATTAGTAAAAAAAAAAGGTCAAGGACCACAACGATCATAACTAACCTTCGACGAAAGTATGTTACTTATTATAAGTTACAGATTATAATAATTAAGAGACATCATTATATTGTACACGACATCTCGTATTCTCTCACATTTCCAGGAATCACACCCACACTGCGACACTATAGGTGGATGAGCGGAAAGAAAGAGAGATCACGACAACAAAGAATAAGAACGGCAAGGACAGTAATGCTGAACGGAATACCCAGAAATGAGGTGCCCATAGAGTATTTCTAGTATAGCACGCGGAAACCGCGTACGTCGCGACTCCTATCAGTCACCTTCCCGTCCCCTCACCAACCTCACCTCCAAATTGATCCGGTATACCTCCAATACCCTAATCCAAAGAAGAATCCGCGATCGATGACCTATCACCAGATATCTATTGATCAATCGGGTGCAACAGCCCCGATCACGCCATAACACGTATCCAAGTTCCCTAAAACTCCTGATAATACACGCAACCCCTTCCAAATTCAAAGTCTTCCTTATGCATATCGATACCGATCATAGTCAGTTACGAATCAACCCGCTGGCAGAGTAGAATCCCTTCTGGAGTCTCGAGCCGATTGTTTGCGCCAGTTGAGTGGGGTACCGATCGAATACCTTAGGGCCTATTCCGATCTAGCTACATTACGGCCGAAGCGAAAAGTGCATCGCCGCAGGGCCGAGCGTCCACGCTATAGAACTCAATTCCTGGCATTCTCGTGAAGCATTTGTCTAGTGCAAGTGTCCACCTTAGGGCTGGACCAGGAACCTCCCGCCAAACAGATCAACAAATTCAATCTCTCTATTGCTTGTCACCTTAGGGCGTTTCTGTCTCGCTGTCTCTCTGCTCAGCCACCGGTAAGTAACTCATACAAATTCACTAACACTATTGTAAACACCCATAAGTTGACGATCACATAGCTCTCGATCTAAATTCATTTACTACTAAATACTATCGACAAGCTTTCTGTATTTCTATTTATTTGTTTCATTATATTGAGTTAAACCACATTTCTTTTATGATTTTGGAGCCTAAACCCACTATACCCTGAACCTAATTAAATTCACCACTATCAGTAGCAATTATCACTCACGTAGAAGTGAGTCGGCACATCATTTGGTTGTGATCCTGACTTTAGCTATTGACCAAGGAACATAAACGCAGCTAGGCGTGCTTTAGCACCTTACAGAGGCAAGAACCCAATACCTTTACGTGATCTCTGATCACAACACCTATGCTAGCTTCCTGATGGTCCCGCAAACGGTCGCTCACGGATAGGACGTAACAATGCTACACTACAAAACAAATTTTTAAGCTGTTCTTCAATATGGGATTCGAATATCTTCGACTTTCTAACCCACCTTTTCTTATTTTTTTTTAAAGTCCGTGTTTTTTGACAATTTATAAATATTTCGCGAACATTTTAGTTTAAAAAATTATAATTAATACCAATCTGCAGTGCTAACCATTCAAAGTACTTAACTTACTCGATTCATTGCGAAAATATTATTCTTTTTCTACTTTTTAAACAGTTTTTATGACTTTTATTGACCAGTATTCTATGAAGCATAAAATATGAAGGAGATGTAAAAAAATATTTTAGTTTTAATAATGACGCAAACTTATTTAATACAGCATATTTTTTACTAAGTTACGTTATTCTTTTGTAAAATAATAGAGAAGAAATCAATAAAAGTAAAATAGACGGAAGGATTACGATAATTTTCAGAAGTGGGATTTAACTCGAGATACGCGCGAATCAAGTGTGAATGAATCTGGGATTCATCAGTTGTCTTGAGATAACGAAATTTCTTAAGCAGTACTGAACATGATTCGAATAATCGAGATTTGCGACCCAATTTGGAGATTGAGTCAACAAATGAATTACGCCGTGGAGCCTGACATCGAAAGAACGGCGTTCAAAAAGAAGAGAGGTCGTCCGAAGAAAATTTAAACGGAAAACGTAACTGTATTGCCATTTAACGATGTACGCGAAGACATGCCCCAAATTCCGATACAACCGTCAACGTCGTCAAACAATTTTGAGAATAATACAGAGGATGGATATCGTCTACCAATTCCGTTGTTGGGATTGCCAAATAACATCAAAAATAACATAGATGAGAGACAAAGTGAACAATTACCGAATAATGCTACGTTGTGTGACGTGATTTTTTGACGCCGATACGTCGATATGTATGGTTGGGACGACTTAGCCACCAAATAATACGCGTTATCAAAACTGGAAGGAGTCGCAAAGAATTGGAAGGATAGTCTTGGAAGAGCTAATAGAACGTGAGACGATTGGAAATTATTATTAAAACAAACGTTTTTAACCGAAGACACCGGCATTAAGAAAGTTCTGAAAGTCACTGAACAGCGGAATATTCATATATTAAACACGCAAGGAGCTCTGAAGATAGCCAATGATTTGGACGAGCTACTGAAAATCAAGATGGAGGCACTGAATAAAACGAAATTCATAGCTGAAAAAGAAGTCGTTATCCCAAAGACTTATCTGGAACACGTTAACGTTGTTGGAAGTATTCCGGGAAATGACTTTTTCGTAGAAGGAAGTATCCGAGAGGAGCGAAATATAATACTGTCGTATACTCGCTTGGCTGTCGAGGGCAGCACGTATCGGGAATCGACCCACGTGATCGATGACGAAATGCGTGCGGTGCGTTGCGCAGAAAAACCATTCCTTTGCGAACGACGGGACCGGTGTAACGTGTGAATAAAGAGATATACGATTATAGTAATGTTAACCTGAGTGTGTGTGTCTTTAATTGATTCCTGCCCAGTAAAGATGTAACAAATACCACGATGTATAATTAGTACCTCCGAAGAAGGAATATTTTAAGAAAGGAGAAAGGATCGTTCATGGAGAACTATGTTCCGAGGAGGAATTCACGCGCGAGGTACATACCAAAGAGATTCACGAGGATAAGATCGATTCCGATCTCGATCACGAAAATCATGTTGAATTAGTAAAACTAATTAATAAATATCGTGAAATCGTCGCTAAGAATACCCGGCAAATGAGAAAAGCAAATGTTTCAGAGATGGACATTTACTTAACTACAGAAAAACCTGTGTGTTATCGACCGTACCGATTGTCTTATCACGAGAAGGAACAGGTTAAGGACATGATCATGGATCTTAAGAAAGCGGATGTAATAGAAGACAGTACTTCTCAATACGCGAGTCCAATCATCTTGGTACGCAAGAAAACTGGGGAAATTAGAATGTGCGTCGATTATAGGGCGCTGAATAAAATCACGATCAACGATAGTTATCCGATACCGTTGATCGATGATCAAATAGATAGACAATGAGGACATCGATATTTTACAACTTTGAATCATTCAGCGGATATTACTAGATATCGATGGTTCGGGATTCAAAAGACAAAACCGCGGTTGTCACACCAGATGGGCATTATCAATTTAAACGAATGCCTTTTGGATTATGTAACGTGCCAGCTGTTTTTAGAGGATCATTAATCTCATCCTTGGATCTTTGGACGGAAATACGGCGATGGTATATTTAGACGACATAATTTCAGTGAGTCGAACATTCGAGGACGGTATGAAGAAATTGGAAAAAATATTCTCCGTACTTCAAGCGTCAGGAGTAACGATAAACTCGAAGAAATTTAATTTTTTCAAAAAGAAAATGGACTACCTGGGATTTAAGATCACAGAGACGGGTGTCGAATCCGATTCGAAGAAAATTAATTGCATCAAATCTTTCCCGATTCCGACGAACGTTAAGGCTGTGCGCGAAACCTCATCGGTTTAGCCAGTTTTTTTTCGGAGATTCGTGAAAGCTTTCGCTACAATTATAAACCGTTGACGGATTTTGTTTGGGTTGGGACCCAAGGTGTGTTCGGCAGTTAACCAAGAATCTAGGGAATCTAGGGACATTCTCTCACGACGTGGGAGCCATCTGGAAGAGACCGGGAATAGGCTAGTTACTTTTAGTTTTGTAAATTTTGTGGATTTTTCGGAACAGAAGAAGAAACATTGTACGTTTTTTTGTAGAAGGAAAATAAAACGGAAAACGTGAAAGTGAATTGCCAGAACTCCCTTTATTGGATCCATAAGAAACATTTGGTCCTTCGAGCCGGAATTCGCGTGAAATAACGCTGATTGTTGGATGATTGTGGATCTTGGACTACTTGAAGAACTAAGGGTTGTTTTTGGCACGCGTCACAGCTTAGAGACTTTGAAGACCTTAACAGGAGACAGGTCTATGGATCATCCGATGATGGTATTCTGGGCCAAAAAGTGCCTTCCTCCAGACACACGTAAGTTATGGGAAAACCACATCAGTTCACAGTCTCAGTATCCTGTGTGGAGTGAATTAAGAGCGTTCTTGGAGAATCGCTTCAGGGCCTTGGAGGCAATGACCACTGCGAAAGGTAATAAAGACGTAAATACTATTGCTAAGGGCGTTCGTAAAGGTGAGAACGGTAAATTACTGCTTACCAACCACGCTTCGCATGTTTTGAACTGTAAGTTGTGCAATGAACAACACCAGATTTGGAAATGCCACAAATTCACTGGATTGCCCATCACAGTGAAAAGAACTACTGTAAGAGAAAAGGGCTTATGCTGGAATTGTTTGAGTCCAGGACATCTAGCATCGAGCTGTACCAGCAGTACCAGGTGCCGGGTGTGCAATCAACATCATCACTCACTCTTTCATGATAACGGATCAACAAGGACCACGGGGGCTGGACAACCTCGGGAAGATAAATATCCGGGTGCCGTAATGAAGACATACAAGGCAGAAGATGACAAGGAACAACCAAAAACCGTCACAGCGAACACTGTGATATCACATCACAGAACTGTATTACTACCTACAGCCATAATCACAATAGTAGGACAGAATGGTACGGAGCTCCCTTGGAGGGCTCTAATCGATCAAGGGTCACAAACATCGTTCATTACGTACAATATGGTTCAACAGTTAAGGCTAAGAAGACACCGATCAGATATTGGAAAGCAAGAAATCGAAGTACCGAGTAAACATGCTCATAAATACTATTTTCTGCACAGATTTTAAAAACCTTGACCGGGCTGATGCCAGGGCAGTGTGTCAACATAGGGCAGTTAGAGTACTTGTAGGATTTGAAATTAGCTGACCCTCAGTATCTTGAACCACAGATTGGGACATTTTGGGAGCGGAGGTATACGCGCAAATCATTTTGGATGGTTTAAGAACGGAACCCAAGAGATATCCAATTGCTCAGCGTACAAGACTGGGTTGGATACTATCAGGAGAAGTAACTCATCCATTACCTAAACCCTCGGAGAGTCAACAGATCATTGCTTCACACCACGTCATGGTAGCATTTACACAGTCAAACTTCGAATGTGACTTGACAAAATTTTGGGAGATAGAAGAGGTACCATCACCACCAACCATGACTACTGAAGATAAATAATGCGAAGAACTATACACTGCCACAACTAGGAGAACGGAGGAGGGAAGATATGAAGTGCGTCTTCCATGGAAGGCTCATGAAAAAACCTTAGGCTCAAGCAGAGAAGTGGCTATTACAGCTAGAATGTAGATTTACACGAGATCAAGGCTTGAAAGAGAAATACAACGAGTGCATGCAAGGATACATTTCTAAGGGGTATGTTGAACGAATTCCGCAACATGGGTTGCCAAGCACAAGGATTACGTATTTACCGCATTAGCCTGTAATAAAACGATCAAACGGTGAAACAAAGGTTAGGATCGTATTTGATGCATCGCAAGCCTCAGAAACGGGTACGTCGCTGAATGATGAATTGGTAGCCGGTCCACCACTGCAGAACAACATATCAAAGGTTATACTTCGGTGGAGAGTACACAGAGTTGACTTTACCGCGGATATACAAAGTATGTACCATCAGATTCAAGTGTCTCAACAAGACCGAGATGTGCAACGTTTTCTATGGAGGAATGATGCCAGCGGTGATGTTCAAGAATGGCGACTAACCAGGGTCGTGTTCGGGATGACGCCGGTACCTTACTTAGCACTACATACGATCAAACAGCTTTGTCAGGACTTCGGGAATACATATCTGCTGGCTGCAGACGTGTCACACCATGAGACCTACGTGGAACACATCATGACGGGAGCAAACACTCCAGAGGAAGCTGTAAAAAAGGGATCAGTTAGTTTCCATGTTAGAGTGTGGCGCTTTCACGCTTCATAAATGGATGGCAAATAAACAGGAGCTGATTCCGGAAACGGTAAAAGAAGACTCAACTTACGTCGCATTTAGGGCCACATGACATGGTGAAAATCCTGAGCGTACTTTGGAATGCATCGCGGGATACGCTCGAGTAAAATATAAATTTACCGGAAAGAAGAACCCATACGAAGAGAAGTTTATTATCAGATTTGTTCAAAATATACGACCTCTTAGGATGGATCGGACCAGTGATTACTCAAGCGAAAATCTTACTTCAAGAGATCTGACTTCGTCAACTTACATGCGACGAGGAGTTGCCATCAGATCTGTCTGAAAAATGGGAACAATTTAGGCAATCATTACCTAAGTTAAGCGGGCTACGGATTCCGCGGTGGCTGACGACGCGACGTGATTATGGAGATAACTTGTATATTCATGGATTTTGTGACGCGTCTTTGGCAGTCTATGGAGCCGCTATGTATATACGTACTGACCCTGCAACTGAACCGGGAAGATCTACACTGTTACTATCGAAATCCAAGATAGCTCCGATAAAAACTGTTACATTGCCACGTTTGGAATTGTGTGGAGCTGTTTTGCTGGCTAGGGCGTTACATCACGTTGCAGAATGCCTTCCTCACGCAGTGATACAGGCAGCTTGGTCAGATTCAACCATAGTGCTCTCATGGATAAGAGGAAGACCTCGAGCTTGGAAGATGTTCGTGGCAAATCGCGTCAGTGAGATCCACGACAAGGTGGGCGCAGCAATATGGAGGCATGTGCCGTCGGAGTCAAATTCTGCAAACTGCTTATCAAGGGGGTTGGATTCCGAGAAGTTGCTCACCCTTCCAATGTGGTGGTCGGGGCCAGAGTGGATGAACCTGCCATGTTCTGAATGGCTTAAGGATGCAGAAACTGGACAGGTCCAGCTGGAAAGAAACCCGACGCTTGCAGCATACGTCGCTTCCATCGAAGATCACGAAAATGATTTAGAAGAGCGCTATTCACCGATAAATAGGCTTCTGCGAGTGTCAGCGTACTGCTTACGATTTATAAGAAGCGCTCGAGTGGGGTTTTAACAACTAGGAGTAACGCAAGAGTTGCATGCCAGGGAGATAAGCGAAGCTCGGTTGACCTGGATTAGAGTTGTACAACACAGGATATTCGCCACGGAGATATCATCCTTGCAACAAGGGAAACCCTTATCTACAAGAAGCTCAATTCTCGACTTAAACCCATTTATGTGCGAGAAGAAGTTACTGAAAGTAGGAGGTCGTCTGAAAAATGCAGAAATATCGTCTGAACAGAAGCATCCAGTGATCCTGACACGGACAGGACATTTTGTCACACTTATCATTAGAGAAGTACATGAATACACTCTTCATGGAGGAACGACCTTAGTATTGGGGATGATCAGAAGAAAATATTGGATACTACGGGGCGGAACTGCTGTTAAACAATGCATTCACCAGTGTGTGATATGCAGAAGACAACGAAAGGAACGACTTAACCAGCTCATGGGAGATCTTCCAGCTCTACGTGTAACGATATCTCGTGCATTCACGCACACGGGAGTCGATTTCTGCGGACCTTTCGATGTTTACTTGTGAGACAAGGGCCCTATGGTGAAGAAAGCATATATTGCTATATTTATATATTTCGTAACCAAAGCTGTCCACGTGAAAGTAGTTTCGAGTTTGTCAACGGAGGCATTCATATCATCATTTCGTCAGTTCGTTGCCAGAAGAGGATTGTGTATAGATATGTATAGTAATTGCGGTACAAATTTCATAGGGGCAGATAAACAATTACAGCGAGATCTTCATGTCTTCATCAAGAAGATTCAACCAGGATTGGCAAGAGAGCTGTCCATACGGGGGACAGATTGGCATTTTAACGCCCTCCCCCCTGCAGCTCCTCACTTTGGAGGGCTATGGGAGGCGGGTATAAAGTCAATAAAATACCACTTATGCTGAGTCGCAGGTGGCGTGTTACTCAACGGAGAAGACTTCCACACTATAGTGGTCCAAATTGAGGGATGTTTAAATACACATCCAATTGCGCCGTTATCCGATGACCCTTAGGACACAAATGCACTCACGCAGGGACATTTTATTATGGCTGGACCACCGTTGGCTCATCCGGAACCTATCCTGTCACACCACTCACCAGGGAAATTAACACGCTGGCAGCTCACTCAGCGGTTAGTCCAGGGATTTTGGAAGAGATGGTTGTTAGAGTACCTCAGTCGTTTGCAACAGCGCCAAAATGGCCGAAAGGAAAGGAGCAACCTAAAGGTTGATGATTTAGTCATCATAAGAGAATCAAATATTCTACCTGCGAAATGGAGGCTGGCACGAGTAGTGGAGACGCATCCAGGACCCGATGAACTGGTACGGGTGCTTACACTCTGCACCGCAACGTCAGTCATCCAGAGACCAGTGGTCCAAGTATGCCCATTAGTTGATACCTAATCAATTAGTTTTCAAAGGAGTTCAATTAGTTGCATTAACGTGCAATGGGCCCCCGGAATGTTTGGGTTGGGACCCAACGTGTGTTCGGCAGTTAACCAAGAATCTAGGGAATCTAGGGACATTCTCTCACGATGTGGGAGCCATCTGGAAGAGACCGGGAATAGGCTAGTTACTTTTAGTTTTGTCGGTTTTGAGGCTTTTTCGGAACAGAAGAAGAAACATTGTACGTTTTTTTGTAAAAGGAAAATAAAACGGAAAACGTGAAAGTGAATAAGAAACAGATTTATTAACGAAAAATCAGAAATTCATTTAAAACACGGTTCAGCAAAGCGCTTTCGACGAAATCAAGTTGAGACTCGTCGAGGCCTATATTATCAATGGGGCTGGGAGCAGTGCTGATGCAGGAACAAGAAGATAGACGGATGCACTCGATTTGTTATTTTAGCCGAGAAACAACGATGGATGAATCGAAATATCACTCGTACGAATTGGAGGCGTTGGCGATTGTCTGCGCTTTAGAAAGATCTCGGGTCTATCTCAAGGGCGAACAGAATTGCATCGCTGACGGGTTGAGTAGATTCCCAGTGGATCCGACTGAAGAGACACCGATCGTAGGCATGCCGATTTTGGGCATTAATATCAACTCTAATTGGATCACGGCCATGCAACGATCCAGTCCAGAGATTCTTGCAGTGCGAAATAAATTGGAGGAAGGTGATGCTGAAAAACATAAAAAGTTCACAATGTGCAACGCGAGAGTATACCGAATCACCGAAGGACCGATGGCGGTTATATGTACTGAGTGAATTGAAATATGATGTCGTTGCAACAGCTCACAAGAGTCTCGCATAATTGGGCATCGATAAAAGATTATCCAAACTCAAAGAAACTTACTATTTCCCATGGATGCGTGACTATATAACATCGTAAGTTAATCGATGTATCAATTGCTTGTATTACAAGGCTCAAACAGGAAAGAAACCTGGATATTTATATCCTATCGGGAAAGGAAGTATTCCCTTCGAGACGATACACGTCGATCATCTAGGACCATTCATAAAGACGAAATGCAAAAATAAATACGTGTTGGGCGTGATGTGTGCTTGCAGCAAATACGTAAATCTCGAAGCAGTACAGACTACGAGATCCGAAGAGACGATTGCGATTCTACAAAGACTGATGCACCATTATGGGAAGCCCAAACGTATCATTTGTAATCACGGAGCTGCATTTATCTCAAAGATATTCACGGATTTTTGCGAGGAATTCGAAATAAAACACGTACGGATCGCTGTAGGGACTCCAAGGGCAAATGGACAGATAAAAAGGGTGAATACCGTCATTCTGAATTGTCTAGTAGCACTCGTAGGATAACGAAGCAGCAGACTCCTGCAGAACTCGTATTCAATTATAAGACGGTGGGAAAAAGAGAATCCTTATTAACGCGCGAGATAAGAGAATTAAATGAAGAATTCGGAACCGAAGAAGAACATGAAAATGTTGCAGAACCACTACATAAAAATGAGGAGGCATTCAGTAATCAATCTAATAAGAAACAGAAGATCCCAGAAAAATTTGAACCAGGACAATTAGTACTCATACGTTATGAAGCACCAGCAACAGGGGAGAGCAGAAAATTAACTGAAAAATATCGTGGTCCATACGAAGTTGTGAAGGATATAGAAACATATCTTATTCAAGACATCGAGGGCGAACAACAAAGTCAACGATTATATGAAGGAATCATTGCCATAGATAGATTAAAGAAAATTTCAAAATCGGAATAAATTCTAAAGTATCGTCGAGGACGTCGATTATAACAGGACGGCCGAATTGACGCAAACTTATTTAATACAGCGTATTTGTTACTAAGTTACGTTATTCTTTTGTAAAATAATAGAGAAGGGATTAATAAAAGTAAAATGGACGGAAGGGTTACGATAATAACAAAAAAAAAATTTTATTGTTTCAATCTATAACATTCTTTAACGCATGAAAGTATTTAGTTGAGTCATATTGTGATCTTTGATTTCTTGTTCCTTTTCTATTATTAATCGGTAGTTGTAGGATAATCTGGGTTTTGAAATCAGTTGAGTGAGAATATATTTTTACAATCATAGCATCTTCTGTAGCAGGTATCACGTAATGAATTTTTTGAGTGTTTTTTAAACCTTTCTAAAGATCTATGAACATCCGATTTTTAGAAATACTTCAGCTACAACTTCATTCCACTTAAAAATATAGTACACAGAATAAAATTAATGTGACGTCCAATTGATGATTGCACCCGGTCGGTATAGTGGTAGATAGAATATCTGTAGATTTCGCCCTATTGAGTATACTTACAAAGCTTACTACCTCCGATGAACGATCGCGCGCTATCGGTAAGATAGTAATGGGAGTCAGATACGCTCTTCTCCACTGGCGAGAATTTATAAGCAAGGGGCAATGTCAGAAGGATGCTCACGATGGCCTGTTTAGGGTTTAACCTGTTGGAAATTTACCCGGGATCGGCCGATTACTTACACCCCGTGTCGTTGATGGTCATGAGACTGGTTATGCAGAAAGAATTGTTACTGACGGTGGCTAAAATTTAAACCCACAATTTGAATTTATTATGAAAATAAATCAACTAAACTTCTACTCACAGTGTTGTGCACTCAATTATGAATTTGGGATTATATAATTGTTGGGTGAGGATAGGTGTTGGGTTAGGGCTTGAAGGAGGTTAGTTAAAAAAGAATTATGGGATAGGTTGAGTTGAATAAAAACAGGTTAAATAGTACATTTCTATTTAAATATAAAATAAAATAACTTACGTTAATAGAACTGGTTGATAACACGGTGTTCAATGATTGAGTTTGAATTTGGAATCGACAACAAAAGACAGAAAGATTTAAAGAATTGAACGTTGGATGTAGAAACTGAACTTAGAATTTCCTTTTTTCCTTTCGACTCCTGACTTGACTCTGTGACTGTTGATCCGGAACTGATCAGGATTTGAACTGGAGTTTACCAAGATAATTCTTGGCTACGTGTGACTTCTTATTTGCAGTTCACCTACGGCTAATTTTTATTAAGCCCGGTCGCTGGGCTTTTTAGGCTCCGTTTCCTAATTTGTCTTTTGAAGCCCCTTCCTTATAAGATAAAATTTGGACCACCTTGATAACATGCGCTTGATCTTTGTTTTGTGACGAGCTGGGCCTCGAAAATGGACCCAGGGTCTACTTAAAATAGCTACCGCAAAGACGGAGGGTATTATGCAAAGAAAAGGGAACACGGGGTAAAATAGAAAAGAGTGTAATCAATAAAATAAAGAAAATACAAAAGTAAACCGCAAATATAAATAAAACACAATCCAATAAAAGCACGCAATAGTATTCGGGGACATGCTATGGGCAAGGGGGGGACAGGAGGGCAGGGAGGACTGATAGGTGAAGGGGTTAAATGGCAACAAGGATTGCGCGCCAGCTACTGTCATGGTGTAGTAGCACCGTCGAGCGACCTCGGAAGGTCCTCGAATGTTTGTGTCTGACGGGATATTTTGGCTAGCGGAGGGAAGGTGGGAGGGGATCTCAGGGAGGAAGGTTCCCGAACGCAAGATGGCTACTTTGGAAATTACCTCGGTTACTGGACACGGAGGGGTGGGTGCCCATAAAAGGAGCGGACTGGAGGGTCGGAAAATACTAAACTTAAGGGCGCACGCAATACACCACGGCCCTCGAGTGGTGGGCAGAAGGCCCGTCTGAAATCTATACAAAAACAGAACGCAAAAATGCCGGGCCACGTGGGGCCGGCTCGCTATGTCCAGAAGGGACTGGAAAAGATAAGACGCAAATAATATGGAAAGGGGGTCGGGAAAAAGCGCAAAAGGGAAAACTCAGTCATACAAAAATGTACTCACTCAATCCGCAATAATAATCCCAATGCACAAGGCACGCTCGCACCGTCACTTTCGTCACTCGCAACTTTTCGCACTTCACGCTATGTCTCGCTCAATCGCTCTATTGTGCAATCGCTCCGTACGTAAGCCTGGCTCGAAGTGGTGAATTCTCCGCTCTCGCTGGTCCTCGTGGGCCTCCAGGGCCTCGATGATTGGTGGGATCGCTAGGCTGAGAGAGCTACGCGCTCCGGCATTAGTCGGCAGTTTCGGCATGGCAGGGGATTGATGGTTTCTGTTGTCGTTGGTCTGTCGGGCCTTCCAGGGCCTCGCAGACGGGTGGCACGTCGCTGGCTTCGCCGGCGCGCAGGCTGGCCGTCGCGCGCCGGGCAACATCGCGGCCTCCAGGCCTGTCAAAATTCTCCCGGGCACGTCCGCGGTCTCGGAGGGAGAGGGCTCCGCCGCCTCAGGGCTACTCGCGTGATGGGACTGCACCGGGGCTGCATGACGTGGTGATGGTGGTGGCGGGTGGGCATCTATCCCACTGGGGTGTCGATCAGCTGCTGTGACGTCATCCCCATGTGACTCGATCAGCTGTCCTGCCCATGCCATCCCTGTCTTCCGTTGCCTCGGCAACGTAGCCACTCTCGTGCTCCTTCCCTCGGAGCTGGTGGTAGCAGCTAATTATAATCACGCTAAAACGATAAATATACACTATTCATGACAATCGCAATACTCGAGGCCTTGGGGACCTCGAGCCAGGTGGTGGGGAGCAGTTCGTCGTAACATTTTTGTTACAAACTCCCCCTCGCTTAGACGAAAATGCCATCTCGATGGCACTTGAGCAGGCATTCACATAGGGGGTGCAGAGGGGAGGGAGAGGGACACTGGTTGGGGATCACGGGACCAGCATTAGTGGCGGGTGGGGGGTAGGGCAAGAGAAGGAGGTACTCAAAAGTTGTGTGCTTATCCCAGTCGTTTAATACAAAATAATAAATAAATAATAAAAAAAAAATGCCGTTTCATGGCTTACAACGTAAGGAAGACATATGAAAGTCTTTAAAAAAAACTAAAGAAATTAGGTGAACCCCTTAGGCCACTGATCAAGAGAGAGAGCCGGGGACGTCGCCGAAGTGTTCATCTACGGGGGCCTGCTGGTCGGTGGGGGTCCTCGTCGCTCCCTCATTGGCCCAGCCTGTTGGGGCAGTGCACGGCGGGGTGGTTGGCACCCCCGTTTCATGGCTTACAGCGTAAGGAAGACATATGAAAGTCTTTAAAAAAAGGCGCTTGGAAGGGGGTGGGGGAGGGGAATGGAGTCCGGAGCAGCCGCAGGGCCACTACGTCCGGGGCCGGCCAGGTGTGTGTGTGGGGCGAGATGGGGTCCTCGGGGCTGGAGGTCCTCGCGGAGCCCTTGCTCCCGGGGGACTGCCTCCCGTCGCTGGCCATCGCGGTGTCCTCGCCCTGGGTGGCGGTGGGGTCCTCGTTCTCACTGGCGGTGTAATTGCGGGTTCGGCCGGCCCGGGGAGGTATCCGATGTTGGCCCATCGGGCCTCCCAGGTCCGGATCCCCCTGCCTCTTCCCCTGACAGTGGGCATCTTCTAATTGGTACTGTAAGAAAAGGGGAGGGGTCTTCATAGTGCGTGGCTCTCTCTCTTTCTTACCAATGGTGTCCCTAATCTTTCGTCGCAGATCAACACGAAAAGATGAAAAGAAAGGGAGAGAAAAAAAAGAAAACAAGACCGAGAACAAGCAAAAAACTACTGAAAGAAAGTAACCCGGGAAGCTAAGTACTGGATAAAATCAATGTAAGTACTCAATACTGTGGCCGCTCGTGTGGTGTATTGCGGCTCCGGGTTCTAAGGGCATAACGTTCTGGTACGCTGGAAGGGACTCCATTTCTTAGAGGGCCACGGGAGGTTTTGCTGCCACGCGGGCGTCCTCTTGGCCTTTTCTTAGGCGCGGGTGCAGCGGGGGTGGGAGGACTGGATAGGAATTCAGGTGGATTGGTGCCTTCAGGTTCCTCGGATATGGGAGGTGACAGTGCGGGTAAGGATTCCTGCATGCTGGTTTCTGGGACCTCGGGAGAAAGGTCTTTCACGTGGATTGGGACCTCGGGAGTTTCCATAGGAGAGGCATAGGGTTTCAGGTCCTTCACACGTACTTTAAGCCACTTTTTCTTCAAGGGAATGTGGATCTCGTAGACCACGGGGGAGATCTTTTTGGTGATGCTGTATGGACCTCGATATTTAGGGGACAGTTTCGCGGCGAAGTTTTGCGATGCGGACGAAAGGACTCGATTTTTTCGAAGGACCAGGTCTCCAATTTGGTACTCGCGGTCTGATTTTCCTCGATTATAATAGAGGGCTTGTCGTTTTGAGGCTTCGGACATATTTTTCTTAACCCAATCATGGATAAGGAGGAGGCGCTGCATCCGGTCACTCCAGACTGCAGGGTCTGCCCTTTCCATGACGGCGGGGGCGGGAACTCGATCTCGGATGCTCTTAGCGGGCCTCGGATTCCTGCCAAAGTTTAGGAACGCGGGGGTCATGTGGGTGGAGGTCTGCACAGAGATGTTAAGGGCAAAGCATAATTCAGGGAGGTGAATGTCCCAGTTCTGTCGATCTTCACCGACAAAGGAAACAATCATGGTCTTCAGGGTACGGTTGACTCGCTCTACGGGATTGGCTTGGGCATGGTAAGGAGGGATGGTGGTCTGACGGATGCCATATTGGCCTAGCTGGGTGGTGACGTGTTTGTTAACGAATTCTGTACCATTATCGGTCAGGAGGAAACGGGGGCATCCTTAACGGTTGAGGATTAGGGTCTCCAGGGCGTTGATAATGGCAGGGCCGGTGGCTGCACCGGAGGGCTTTGGCCTCCACATATTTGGTAAAGAGATCTTGGAACACGACTATGTATTTGTTATGGGTCTTACTAGGGGGAGAGGGTCCCATGACATCTACCGCTACCACGATCCACGGGCCCTCGGTAGTCCGCTCGCGCATTAATCCAGGGGAAGCTCCCTGGTGCACTTTGTTGAGCTGACATACCTGGCACCTCTTAACAAATTGGGCAACGTCTTGAAAAATGCCGGGCCACGAAAAGTCCTGCAGCAAGCGCTGGTAGGTCTTGTCAACTCCTAAGTGGCCGGCCTGGGGAGAATCATGGGCATTTTGAAGGGCTTTCAATCTGGCTTCATGTGGGAGGACTAGTTTCCACGCGTCAAGATCCTTCAGGACCGGCTCGATAATGGGATGCGGGCGGTGGTGACAGAGCTGGTCGTCCTCTATCTTCCAGTCGGGGTATTTGAAAGGGAACTCGCGAACGTTTCTCATCTGGCCCACGTACAAAGGGTCTACAGAATCTCCAATGATCGCTAGGGCCTCGATGGTTCCTTCAAACATTCTGGAAAGGGCATCGGAGACTACATTAAGGGCTCCTTTTCTGTGGACTATTTCCATGTCCAGGTCTTGCATAGTAAGGGCTCATCTCGCTAATCTGCCGGTGGGGTCTCGCAAATTCCGCAGCCAGCGTAAACTGCTGTGGTCCGTAATTACTCGGAATGATGTGCCCTCGATATACGGTCGGAGTTTTTTCGCGGCCCATAATACCGCCAGGCACTCCTTCTCGGTCATGCTATATTTCTTCAAGGCCCTCGACAATACGCGACTACAGTAAACTATGGGATGGTCCTCGTTATCAAATTCTTGGGTAAGCACGGCACCGATGGAAACATCACTGGCGTCCGTGTGGATGGTAAAGGGCGTGGTGAAATCGGGGCGTGCAAGGATGGGAGCTCGGGTGAGGGATTGTCGGAGGGCCTCGAATGCTTCCTGCTGCGCAGGTCCTCAGTGCCACTTGGTATCCTTCTCTGAGAGGTGCACCAAGGGGACCTTCAATTTGGAGATATCTCCCATGAATCGGGCGTACCACTCAATCATGCCGAGGAATCTCCGGAGTTGCTTCAGATTGGTGGGAGGGGGGGGGGGGGGGGGCGTTGGGGACCGGAGCGATTTTGTCGGGGTCGGTCTAACA
>JARPRH010032410.1:0-21965 GCA_031763665.1 Calameuta haemorrhoidalis
ATTGGATTTGCCATCTTGAATTTCCAAATTCTGAGTTTAGATTTGTAATCAGCGACTCCAAAAACCCTTGAGTCTCGTATTCTAAGTCGAATGCTTGTGAGGAAAAATGTATGCTTCAAAGGGTTAAGAGATATATTTTAGTTGTGGCTTAAATGTTTCATGCCTTGCCACCCAGCGGACATACTTTTGACCACATATTTCAGAATTCCTTAAATATGGCACGAATGTAATTAAATTAGACACATTTAACAATTTTTGTTATGTTAAATAACGTTGGAATTTTAAATAACAGTTACATGGAGAATGTAATATTATATTGATCTGTCTAGTCTAATTGTAAGTTACACAACAGTTATATTCTGTGATTACTGGGACAAGATTACGATTTCTTCAACGGCTTAAGGATGTAGTCTCATGTTCTGGCCCGTTTCGGAAGCTTATTTCAGGATTTTTTTTTATAATAAAATAAAATACAATCATTTCAATTTTCATAAATGTGTTTAATGATATCTTAAGGTACTTGAAAAAAATTTTTTTTACTTACTTTTATGCAGTTTTATAATAGTTTATTGAAACTGAAATAGACACTTTTAAATGGAGGTAGGTGGGTGGCGTAGGTGATTACGGCACTTGGAGTCATGTGAAACAAAAAAATTTAATTGCTTCTTGTTCTGTATGCTTGTGACTCCGTTTCGTACTAGATATACACATTTTTAAAAATAAATAACAAAATGGTGGACTGGTAAAATAAAGTTTTAAAAAATTGCGATTTTTTACGTTGAAAATCGGTGAAAAAACAAAGAAATTATTATTATAATTAATTGATTCTAGTACCCAACGGAGCCATTGTTGTATAGAATAACATGTGCAAAAATGAAAGCAATTCGTTAGATAGAATTTTTTAAATCACCTACGTCGCTGACAATAACGTGACAATAATAGAGAGGTCCGATCATTGCAGTTGCCGCGCAGTTTGCAGCGTGCGGTCCCGGTCTGCTCTCAACTATGTGCTATAGCTTCGTGAATATTTTATATTTCGGTCTAAAATTTTGACAGTATACTTTCCAAATATGTGAAAAAAAATTCGATTTTTTGAGGCCCGAACATGAGACTACATCCTTAATTTGACTCAGCTTGATGCTTACTGCTTGATGGACAAACAAAAACTAAATTTACTACCAAAATATAATTAACTTGGCCCCCTCGTCAATTATAATAATACTTACAATCGTCTAATATAAATGTCGGTATTGTAGGAAAGGATTATCAGGGAAGCGTCTTATATTTGTTATCTGTCTATTCCTATCTCTTGCTGACCTGCCTGGGAGAAACAGAGGATACGCCCTAGTACGGTAGCCCTAGTGGCGATATAGATCGAAATCGAGTGCTAGTATGCCGTAGCTTCCGACAAAATTATGAACAATGATTTTCTGTAATGAATATTCTCTATCCCAGAGGGCATAAATCGAGCTCAAACTTTATGATGATTTTACGATGCGTTATCCTTTCGGATTTAGATCACGCTTATTTTTGGACTTCTGACTATTGAAGATAGATTTTTGAATATCTAAATTGATTTGAAATACAATATTTATCTAATTAAAATGTTATATTCATTAGCCAGAAGCGCTAATCCTCTATCGGATTATCTTTCTATTATTTTCCGCGGATTAACTTTCGGGAGCTATTTTTCATTTATCGGCTAGTGTTGACACTAGCCACGCGTCCTTACTGTTTATTTGTAATCAATGCGCTCTCAGTGCAGAAGCAAAGAGGTTGATCTATTTGTCACGTTGTATTATATTATATTATAATTGACTAGATTTTTATTTGACCACTCGTCAACTTCCATTCCTACGATTTTTCTTGATATTTCGTATTTGGCAGTTGTTAGTAACGCTGATCTTTCATTTCAATATAAATTTATATGCATATTATATGTATAAAGGCTGTTTTGAGGATTAGAAAACTTTTTAAGAAAACGCTTGATGAATGTAAAGAAAGTAAAGAAGAAAGCATTAAGACCTAATCAACCTGAATCAATTCAATCAGCCCAGTTCACGGAGAATTTGTCGAATCCACATTCGCTGATGCTCGATTTGTTGACTGCACAATTCATCGTCTTCGCAATTCCACTCTATCCTAACCAAACCTAACCTTTTCTAACAAAGGGATCTTCGGGTAACCGAGTCGGGGATTTTTTTAGATATTTTAGAGTTCAAATCTCTAATAACAAATTTTGTTAAAGCCATGCTGTCAATTCTTCGGGCATTCTCGAGATAATCGACTTTGAAAATTTACGAATTTTTACAGGTAGGTAATAAACTTGGTCAAGCAAAAAATAATCAGCTACGTCGGTGGTCTAGTAGTAACGAGCCTATCTGGTAGTCACAAGGCTGCTGGTTAAAAGGCTTCAGGGTCTTACAAGGGGGGTATATGTTGTGACGTGATTTTTTGAATCACGGTCACAAGGCAACTCCGGTTACCGATACAGCTATCGTTCTCGATTTTCGGCTCCCTTCGGGTCGTCACCCTGGTCAGAAACTATGCTCTCGGGTTGGTTAGCGTAGATATGCCAATGCTCTCGCAAGATTTCGTTATGGTTTGGTGAAGGTCGAGGTGCTCGAATCTGCCGTGGGGAGATAGTCTCGATGTACCGAGTTGCCCGGCAGAGGAGAGTACCCGACGGAGACCTCTCCACGGACCGGCAGAAGCCCGGCTGAGATACCGGCGCCCCGCCAGAGCTGGGCAAAGGGCTGTAGAGCGGGCGGAGGATAACGTTTTGTTACGTTTAAGGGCAGGGGAGGAACCTCCTGCCCGAGTTAAGGATGTGGTGCCTAGCTGTCGCCCGATGCCCTGGGGAAGCGGTCGTGGAGGATCTACAGTTATGACGTAACGATTCGTTAAAGAACGCTCTCGATTTGGTTTTAAAGGGACGACTCGAAGGAAAGGAAGAGTTATCGGCTAAGGCTCTCGACCAATCAGATTGATTAGTTTTCGGATTTGGCTATTATCAAATCAGTCTGTCTCGGGGCACCGACCGAGGTGTCACGAATTAACTCGCGCTCTCGTGCTATCTGTTGATAGTTTTTCTAGCCGTGTTTCGGTACGGTATAGAAAGTTCTCGCGTTGTTCTCGCGATATCCAGGAAATTCTATGAATTTCCTGTGAGTTTTACGGAGATGTAGTGCTGTGCCCTAGAGCAGTGCACCCTGAGTGTTCTTTGGATACTGTTCTCGGTGATCACGGATCAGCTGCACCAGCGCCGGTGAGCACTCCCAATTTATTAAATTGGTGAAGGGATTTCGATCTGTTACGTTCTCGATTTGTCGCTCTCTGTATCGCGCGCTATTTGCCTGACGTTTACTCCGACCCTCTCTACCTTAACCTAGCAGCCTGAGCGGCCGTGCATTTCCGTTTCCGTTCGCTTCCGTTCGTGCATCCAGTTGCGTTTGCTGATTTTACGCGACCCCAAAGATCAGTACCTACGGTTGCGTTTCTCGATTTCACGCGTCCCCAAAAATCGAAAGGATCCGTTAAGCTACCGTTTCTGATAGGTTCCGTCAGAGCTCTCGTCTTTGGTGGAGTTGGGCCTGTTCCAACCCAACTCCCAGTTCATACCGGTTCGTCAATTCCTGGTGAAATAAGAATTGCCTGGCGCCCGCCTGGCTTGCGGATGCATGAACGAAGGGTGGACGGACGGAGGTAACGTAGGTTGGTTCTCGTAGATCGTTCGTTCTCGGATTTTTGCTATCGGTGTCGAGCTAAGAAAAAAAAATACGTTACAATGTATACCTCTCTTCGGGAGAAGTAGAGGAAAAAACTAAAAAATCCACACTTGGTCCTCTCCTTGTTAGACTAACGGAAAGACAATACGTGAACTCACGAGAGGCGTGAAACACGGATTTATTTAATCGTTTAGCTGCGATACTTGGAAGGATGGTCGATGAAATTTCGGTTCCACTGGAATCTACGCACTATACACTGGCGTACGTTACCTTGTCGCGAGACTTGGAATGCAGTAATGACCAGGACGGCCTACTGCCAGTGATGTCGGGTGGATGTTTTCGTCCGATCCTGTGTAGACGGGACGTCGAAATGGCGGAGGGTTCTTTCTCCTCAGCCTAGGGTAACTCCTTGAACTCCCTCTTCGTCATGGATACCGTTAGCCAGTCATCGGTACCGGAACTGACACGACGATAAGTTGTTCATGGTGATATTCTCGTCAGGTCTGCTCCCTACTTTATTCGGAAGTGTCTGTAGCGGGTTGGAGGTGTCTGCTGGCAGTGATGTTCCTCCACGTTTCCTAGCGTAACCGAGATTGAAGAAGGTGTACTTTTCGATGCTGGTACAGACTCTTTCTCGATGTAATGGTGTCTCGATGTGTCGCATGAAATTATTTTATGATAGGAATTAGTCTACTATTATGAAATTATATACTCGAGACTCTGGAATTCTTGGCTGGTTATTTTAGTTAGCTACGTCCCGCATGATAAACACGACACTCAACCAATTCTAGCCTTGTGACGTGGGAATAACGTCACAATACACAGTAATGCGCAATTGAAGTGGAAAACTTGAATTTTTGTGTATCTCTGCGAAACTATGATCGATTTCAAGAAACTAAAGACGAATTTTTTACGAAATTTCCTTCCCGTTCGAATGGTATAGGTTTTATCCCAATTGGATAAAAAATGGTTAAACAGTAGGGGTTGGAGTGAAATAGTGCATTTTGGAACTTTTTGAAAAATGTGCGAACTAGTGGTTTCGGAAGGAAATTCATATTTATAATTATGGCACGAGAGAGCGCATCCTTCGGTATTAAAAAAACATCCTCATTGAACTCCTGTAACATCACTCTGGGAGGGAGCTGCACCCCCTTGAAGCGAAAACACTTAATTGGCGATAACTTTTGAACGCGCCGGCCAATTTGGTCCAGTTTTTGCGCGATATCATCCTTAACGATACTGCAGATTCTCACAATATTATTATTTTCGGAGACGATCTCGTGATGGAGATCTCAAAATATCGCAAGCGCACCCGAAGCTTCCCCGCCGTTTTTCATTAGGAATGCGATGAAATAGAAGTTTCGTATTTATCCGATGTTGTAGCTGAGATTTTAACGATAAAAACGCGCTTCTAAACATCCAGAAACGATGTTGTTAAGAGGTTAAATTTTTCATTTGAAGAAACGCCTAAATTTTGCGAGTGTCACTCAGGGTACTTAAGTGACAATCGCTTGGCGCGCGTGGTGGTGATAATGTATCAGATAAGAGATCATAGAGAGCTTTAAAGCGTTTTTTAACTTTTTTTTTGGCTCTGTTTTGGCGGTGGCCATCCCAATCTTTAGCGTCATTAATAACCGATCCGATAGCTTCTTGTATTTGTTTCTAATGTACGATCCGGCTCGAATCAGGGCCTCATCAGGTCAGCCTGACGAGGAATTCCTTACCGGTTCCTGATACCGGCGTGACGTGAACTATTTCAGGCTAACCACATTTACAAATGTTGTACCGATGCATGATCAGGGCAGGATCTGGGTTTCATCCGGCTATCCTGATCAGGCATGCCATACCGATATCTGATCCGGACCTGATATATCATCAGGCAGCCTGACTAAATTTCTGCTCGGGTAGCTAAGGAACGCTCTCAATTTGGTTTAAAGGGAAGACTCGACGAAAAAGATAATAGTTTCGGCTATAAGAATTTATATCAATCAGAATGGCTAGTTCTCGAATTAGACTATTGCCAAAATAGTTGTTTTGGCATTATTTCTCATTATTTCCGATCAAGAGGCCTCGAGCTGGCTCTTGCTCCCGTGGTATCTGTTGATAGTTTTTCTAGCTGTGTTTCCAGTACTGTATAAAGAGTTTTCGCTTATGTAGTTCTCTCGTTGCTTTCACGATATCCAGAAACTCCTATCGATTTTTTGTGTGTGTTTCGGAGGTGCAGTGATGTGCTATAATGCAGTGCCCATCTGATTGTCCCCTGGATACAATTTTCGGCCTTCACGCATTACCCGAATCACCGCCAGTGAAGACTCCCAATTTATTAATGGGTGGAGGGATTTCGGTTTAATAAATTTGATTCGTCCTGTGAGGTTCGTGAAAAATTGTTGTCCGTTTTCGGCATTATTTACTTGACGCTTACTCCGACCCTCTTTACCTCAACCTAGCAGCCTGCGCCGCCGTGCATTTCCGTAACTGTTCTGTCCACTCATGCAATCAGTTGCGTTTACTGATTTTATGCGATTCTAAAAATCGACCGGATCCATGGGTTTCCGTCTTTTCTAATAGGTTACGTCAGAGCTCTCGTTTTGGCGAAGTTGAGATTGTTCCACCTGAACTTCTAGATCATACCGGCGTCTTCAGTTCCCGGTGAAAAAAATTCGGCTGGCGCCCATCTGGCATGCGGACGCATGGACGAAGAGTGTACGGTCGAAGGTAACTTGGATGTTCTTGGATTTTTGTTATCGGTGTCGAGTTAAGAAAATACTTTAAAAGTTTTAACTTTGAACACGGTTCTACGAGACATTTCGTAATAATAATATAACTAATTAATAATTATCTACTTATAACACAATATTCCATTTCAGTACTCGTAACTACTGCCGAAATACTCTTGAAATGAACTGTGGAGTGTATGTAATGCAACTAATGAAGTTTATGTTCAATTATATAAGTACTGCACTTCTGTTTCAGATTCCGATTACGTTGCACAAAGAACCTGAAATTAATGCCAACGGAGAGGAAGTGATGAAATGCGGCTTTAAAATTGGTGGTGGAATCGACCAGGACTTTAGGAAAAGTCCACAAGGGTATACAGATAATGTAATATGAAACTTTTTTTTATATGGGATGTTCATTGTGCGTGAGATGATTCATTTTCGTTAAGTGTCTTACATCTGTTGCTTCATAATAAATTTGTAATAAATTTTCATCTCATGAGATTATTTATGAGTGATTCTAGTGTAAAGTAAAAAGCTAAAATATAAGGTTTCCGATAAAAAACCAGAAACATAAAACATGAAATGATGTCATTTGCTGCTGATTCAAATAAAATTTCAAATCCATTTTACAAATAAAAATATTCGTGTAAAAAGTTTGAATTGGGGGTTTATGTATCCGCTTTTACTGCAGAAAGGATCACGCTGTTATGTAGGCCGTAGCGGCCAGCGAAGCCTGTAATTTTGATAACTAAAATTTAGAAGTAACCAAAAGAAAAGGAACGACCGGAGGTAACGTGAATAAAATTTGAGTGAATTCCGAGCGGTAAGAATGCACTCAATGGTGGGTTGGCTGCTCGTTTAAGGTGCTGAAACACACCTTGCTATTCCAACCTGGAGAGATATTCCCTGAAATTCTTATGGATTATATTATATATGTTAAGAGGCAAACAAGAGGCAAAAAAAAGTAACACTTGAATTTTAAAATTAAATAATCTTGCTATGTTTTCCTATCAATTACACTTTCGAAAGTCCTTATCTTTCTATTTCCATTCCCTCACATACGCGCACTCTTATAATTGTGTACAGTTATATTATCGTACCGTAGGCGACAAGAAGTGTGTCCGTACACCCGTTCTGTTTATTAATTTCTAATAACGGTGAACAGATAGCTGGTGCTACAGTACAGCAGATTACACAATGCGTCCGATGATGGTAGGCCAGCTGATGGTAGGGATGATAATGATTCAGAACCCACAGATTATCACAATGACCCCCGTTTTCCGAATCTCTTATCTTGGGGAAAGTTTATACTCAGACAGCTACTAATCAGACAATCATATTGGAAGCTGAGTCTTTTTAGGTGAGTTGCATTATGATAGATCAGCAATCCTGACAGTTCTATTAAAATAAATTCACTGCAGGATGATGCAGAGGTATTTGGGATGTCCTTCCTGACACTAGGGTTCAATCACAATGATTCCTTAGGCCTGGTAAGAACAGTAGGAAGTTCAGACAACTTCTAATCACAATGATATTGGGAGCTGAGCTTTTTAAGAAAAGAGGTTTGGTGTTTTTGGTCGACCTCTGACAGCTCCGGCACAATGACTTTGCTGTAAAAGATCTACGGGGATAGCAGATTTCCTGATACAGGGGCTGAGACATGATGCTCTCAAAGACCAGGAACTGCCAAGGATGAGTTCCGACACTTTGCAGTACAATACTGTTCACTAGTTCACTCCGGAATAAATTATAGATTTCCTACTTGCTTCTTGATAATTATACTTTAAAAATCTTTACTGCTTCTTATCGCCTTTTGGTGTACACGTGTCTAGTCTGAATCGGTATCCGTGAACGGAGTCGAGTGAGTTCCTATCGAGGAAGCCGCTGCTTATATCGTCGAGAGAAATACGTTATTTCTAGTGGCGATTCCGATTTTTATTTTCCCAAAGTCTCTACGTCGCTTTTTGGATTTGATATTTTGGTTTATTATCCTATTTGACTATTTGATTTGACTAATAGGATTAGCGGTTTTTTCAAGTATCGGTTTACTGGTATTTCTATTGCGTTTGATGCGTGCCGGCTGATAGCGCCTGGGCACTTGTTTGTTTTGTTTCTAGTCGCATGACTGGACTTTGGACTCTAAGAATATTAAAGATAATAATCTCTAATATTACTTCCTCATGATTGTCGCTGTGACATATTTCAAGGGAATTATGCAATATTAGGGATTGAAGGGTCCTATTTTTCCTTTTCTTTTGTCGGCGTCGCTTTGAGAGGTCGATAGGATTCTTCAGGGTTTTTAAGAGTTGAGGAGTTCTCTCAGATACTATTATGCATATTCACAGTGCGCTATGTACTCTTATGTGGGGCTCTTGACGTATCCATCTTCGAGAATGGATATTTGGGAAGGGAAAAGGATAGAGAATAGAGGATAGAGGGGTATAAGGACTCTGTCGATGTTAATGTCAAGAGTAAAGAAGTTGTCAATAGAGGAATATTGATCACCCGACGAATTATTATGAACGGAAAGTTTTCCAAAAATCACACCGGCTGCCTAGAGCGCCATTCATTTCTGAGCGCTCCGCCGCGAAAGGGTTAAACCCCTCTAGAGAATAAAAAATTCAACACAGTTAGAGAAGTGTTATATTTCGTATCGATCGAATTTATGGTGATCCGGAACGAGATCTTTTTTATTTCAAATCGTTAATTTTTATCCGTTCATTTATGACTTTCTGAGTCGCTTATAATGAGCAGGATGAGTCTGTAAAGTTGTTATAATTTACAGCTCTCTTAGGCGTCACCACTCCATATACAGTAACGTCCAATTGAAGTGAAATACTTGAATTTGTGTGTAATTCTGCGAAACTGTGACCGATTTCGAAAATCAAAAGACATATTTTTTCAGGAACTTTCCTCCTCTTTCAAATGGTAAAGGTTTCATCCCGATAGAATACAAAATAGCCAAACGGCAGGGGTTGGAGTGAAATAATAGATTTTAGGACTTTGTGAAAAGTGCGAGAACCGATAGCTCCGGAAGCAAATTGATATTTCTAATTATACTACGAGAAACAGCGTCCTTCGGCAGTCGAAAAACACTCTCATTGCACCCCTGTAGCGTCGCTCTAGGGGGAGCTACACGCCCTTGAAGTGAAAACACTTAATTGCTACAAATTCCGAACGCGCCGGCCAATCTGGTCCAGTTTGTACGTGCTGTGATCTTTAAAAATACTGCAGATTCTCACAAAATTATTTTTTTTAGAGACGTGACGGAGACCTCGACACATCGTAAGCGCAGCTGAAGCTTCCCTGTCATTTTTTATTAGGAATGTGATGAAATAGAAATTTCACATTTATCCCACGTTATAGCTGAATTTCAACGATTAAAACGCGATTAAACCGCGAACAAATGAGTTTGTTAAGGGGTAAATTTTTCATTTAAAAAAACGCCTAAATTTTGTGAGTTTCACTCGAACTACTCGGGTAACGGTCGCTTGGCGCGCCTGGTGCGATGGGACGTGCAGCGGGGCAACTGCTCAGGACCGTACGCTCCGCCGTGTTAACAATGGAACATACTAAAAGTTTTTTAAATTATTAATTGAAACAATTTTCTTTCAATTGTTGAATTTTTCATTGCTTTTGCATTTGTTCATTTATTTATTTATTCATTTTTTAATTTAATGATTTTTTCACGGTAAATTTTTTACTTTTCCTTTGTATTGTTTTGTCTCTTAAACCTCTTAATTACGTTGTATAATTTGAATTAAGAATAAATGAACTGTCAAAAAAAAACCTCATCCGAGTACTTCGAGCGAAATTTGCAAAATTTATACGTATTTTCGAATGAAAAATGTAACCCCTTAACAAACTCATTTTTAGATGTTCAAAGGCGCGTTTTAATAATTGAAATTCAGCTACAACGTGAGATAACGAACGTTAAATATAAAACTTCTATTTCATAGCATTTCTAATGAAAAATGGCGGGAAGTTTCGGGTGCGCTTGAGATATCTCGAGATCTCGGTTACGGGATCATCTCCGAAAATAATAATTTTGTGAGAATCTGCATCATCGTTAAAGATGATATCACATAAAAACTGGACCAGATTGGCCGGCGCGTTCGAAAGTTATGGTGAGTTAAGTTTTTTTCACTTCAAGGGAGTGTAGCTCCTCTTGGGATGATGCTACAGGGGTGCAATGGGAGTGTTTTTTTATTGCCGAAGGATGCTCTTCCTCGTGCTATAATTAGAAATATCAATTTACTTTCAGAACTACCACTTCTTGCACTTTTCACAAAGTCTCAAAATTCACTATTTCACTCCAACTCCTGGCGTTCGGCCATTTTGTATCCGATCGGAATAAAACGTTTACTGTTCGAAAGAGGAGGAAATTTCTTGAAAAAATGTCTTTCATTTTTCGAAATCGACATAGTTTCTCAGAAATACACAAAAATTCAAGTGTTCCACTTTAATTGGACGTTACTGTATATGGTGCGACGTTATTCCCCAAAAATCCACCAAAAAAAGTTAAATAATTGTTCCGCGATAGTCGTAAAATAGGGAACCGTACACAAAACGCCGGATGATTCTCTCTCGCTCTCGCTCTTCCATTTTTCATAACGCTGCTCTAATGCAGTGATACCATTTTTATAGTCGGATTCATCAAGTCCCTCAAAATACTTATTGACAGCATCGATGACTTTCTCGCTGTTGTCAAATTTTTTACCTCCGAGCCATTTTTTAAGTTTAGGAAACAGATGATAGTCGCTGGGGGCTAAATCTGGTGAATATAGTGGCGGTGGATTGGGGGTAGAGGGGCGGGGGGGGGGGGGGCAATTCGAACTTTACTTAATTAATTTTAGCCATCGCAACGGCCAATTAATTTTTGATCGACCGTTAGCAAACACGACACCCAGTTAGCATAGAGCCTTCTCCATGCTCAAATGTTCATGTAAAATATTGCGTACACGTTCAGTTGACATCCTAGTAGTCTCAGTTATCTCCCTCACTTTTAATGTGTGGTCCTCTAACATCATTTTATAAATTTTTTCAATCATTTCGGAAGTTCTGACTTCAATGCGGCATCGTGCTGAACGTGGTTATGTCAGAAGTACTCGTGCGATCTTTCTTAAGCTCGTAAACCCACTGTTTAACCATTGAATATAAAGGAGAAGAGTCATTTAGTGTGGAATCCAGTTCTTCTTTAATTTGGAGTAGTGTTAGACCTTTTAAATAGAAGTTTTTGATGATCGCGCGCTTCTCTGATTTTTCCATTTTCACGTAAGCAATGGAGACGTCTTGTTCAGTAGACTCTCAAGTATATACTAACAAAGCAATCGACCCGAAAATTTATATACAAGATAATGAGACATAGTACTATAGAATACAAGCCAAATATTAGACCTGCTGGTGCCATGTTTAGGTCAGGTCGGAAACAAGAGGTTTTTGGAAGAATACCAATTATCCATATACTATAATACCATAATACCAATAGATGTGATTTTCTTAAATTTGTTGAATAATTTTTATGGGGGTAAACTACCCAAAAATTATTTTTTCATTATATAAAACATTGCCAAACTAGAGTAAATTCGAGCAAAAAAAGATGGTAAGTCGGGCACTTTACCACTGTGCCATGGAGACTAGAGTAAAGGAGGACGAACGCTTATTGGCGACGGGGCAATAATATGGTCGACGAAACTTGACTTAGATCGGCTTCTAATTTTCACCACAAGCGTCGCTGTAAACTTTTACGACTGGTGTGAAGTAAACTGTTTGGCGATAGAATGAAGTGAGCATAGAGAAACGATTTGAAATGGATCGTGTAGCGGTGTTAGCAGCACCGGCCATTTGTATTTCCGTTATGGAGGCTATTCATTTATTTATATGTATAAGTAATAAAAATATTCAATATTACGCTCATACTACAGTTTCAAATAATCGCTGTCTCTTTTTATTCTCAGTCCGTCTCTCTCGTAGTCGCTAACGTCGCCGCGCCTCTATCGCCTTCAGACGGAACAAGTGGAGCATGTTTCGTCAACCACTTGAAGAGCACTACGTTCGCTCTCCTTTATTCTAGTCTCCATGCACTGTGCCATCGAACCCACTGTCCGGCCTGCTAAGTCCTATTTATTTACTTTTCGGTCATTCCTAAGTGGTATCCCATCCAGCTCTGTAACGCCACGTTACAACTCCCCCGCCCTTAAACGCGAAAACCGGGTGCGAAGCATCCCATCGAGCGCAATCCCTGCTGCTCGGAATCTGCTTAGCTCTACCCACCCCTAACTCGCTGGTACCCTCTTATGAGTTTAAGTGACGTCAAGCCCCGACGATGCTTCAGTCGGTGCCTTCCGGCGTGGCCCTCCAAGCTTTCGGCAATTGCCAGTAGGGGAACGACACAGATAGGAAGGGAATCCTGTGCCCTACCCAACGGCCGTTCTTACTCTTTATTCACCCCCTCCGGGGGGGCCGTGCTGGTTAGCCCCATAGCCTCATCGCCAAGTCGGTACCTGGGCCTCGATCGGAGGCCCCACGTTGGGCGCCATTTATAACAGGATGCCGGGCTCGCCCACCCTATAATTAATTTATCCACAGGGCCACCAGGGAGTGCTAGAGGGCTAGGAATTTTCTCACTACGCTGCCATAATACGCGGAAATCCTTCATTCTGATTGGTGCCACTTAAATACTTCTCATTTAAAAACTATTGCGAATTTTGGCAAACGGTTTGCGGGAGGGTACTCAGGACACCTCCAGCCTTCGCCCACTTTCCGGTCTAAAAGTAGTTCTAGGACACCTTGTATATGAAAGTGTCTGAAAAATCCAAAACCTGCGCACTAATGGGCCCTACTAAAATTTTCTAATTGAGGCCGCCGCGATTGAACTTAACACGTTTTACTAATATTAGGTAAGTTTTGACACATTTCTGCAGGCGTTAAAACTGTTTATACCATTCGTGCGCGAGGGTTTTCACATTTATGTTAATATTTGAAATTAAGCTCGTGAACGGTCCTTAAGGTGTTAATTAGCTATACAAGAGTAATTCCTAATAATATCGTTTAAAGTTGATGCATGTAAAACAATCTCTGCGGGCCCCCTTTTTTTATTTTTCATACATGTAACAGTGCGAGCAGAGATGGAAAGAACACGGCAAAGATATTGTGGGTTCCCCATGACATATTCGTGGACTTTAACTTTCGATATCAAGAGACTACTTTTTTACATGACAGATGGCGCTGACTGCTTTGCCTTCTTTACTTATTTGTATTCTGAATGGTGTTGGAAATTTACGAATACACAACACAATGTTGTGAATCCAAATATAGAATTCACGGGTTCGACTGCCGGATAGGATCTTCGGGAGTCGGGTACTTAGGGATTCGTTGCCCGAGTAAAAAGTTAGAACTTAACTCTCGAAAACCAAATAAAGATTTATTTAACAAAACAAGAGATTTAAAAACTATTTAATCGTATAAAGTGGTGAGCACGAAGGTTTCGAGGGCGAGGTTAGTACTTCGACTAAATTACCGTAGTAACGCTTCTCTCGTCTCTACTGCCACGTCTAACCAGCCGAAAGGCCGTCTAGTTTATATATCTTCATTATTGGAATTTTAGAGACAAAATAATCAAAAGATTGGTTGTGTATTTCGCCATGGTATTGGCATTGTGTCTCCTTGTTTCCATAATTCTTAGCAATGGAATGCGCCGCGTCGCAGCTTGACCATTCCGTCGCTTCTGACGTAAGCATGTTACCTAATTCGTAACGTGGCTCATAACAACAATCAAATATACTTTGTACGTGAAACTACCGTTCACACCGAATTTCTAGTTAGTATACGGCTTCTTTCACAATAGTTTAGAATTATTAAGTCCTTAATAGCATTCATGCGGAGCGCGTGTGTATGCGTGTACGTATGTGTGTGCTTCGCATAGTTCCTCGTATTTTAGGTGACAATTTTTAGAGATATAAGATATACAGGTGTTCCTCTCTGTATTTCCTGTATCTAGGTGTCAGCCTTGGAAGTCCAGGGTATCCAGGTATTCCGCTCCGTAGTTTCCTGTATCTGGGTGTCCGACATGAAAGTCCAGGGTGTCCAGGTTTTTTAAATTTGTGTCTATATTTATGCATTGAACATTTTTGACAATGCAATATATTTTTCTGATTAGATTAGATTCTGTTTACATTTTATATCTGTAAAAATATAGATTTCGGTGCTTAGAGCTTGTATATCCGGTTGAGCAACAAAAACTTGTGATATCTGCCAAAAAACACTTACGTGTAAAAACTACTCCAAGTACAGGAGTGCTGTGAATTCCTATAATAAAAAGTATGGAATTCATATTATTGAGGCAAAGTACATAAGTCACTACATGTTTTCCTATAAATGATCTAGCGCTGGCCCATCATTTTAATTATATTTTCCAAATTTCCTATAACGTTTTTGCTACTCTCTTACGTTACTACTGCTTCCCGTGTTTAATTATGATTTCATGGTGATTTAATAATATTAATAAAACTTTAGATGATTCCTTATCCAGTTCCACTTGGCGGGTCCGTGGCAGGAATTCCAAAGTACTTACTTTGCAAGTATTAATAGTATTCTAATACTATATGTTCGTTATTAAGCTTTTACCGTGATTATTTTTGACGAGTTATTGTTAATATGCTCTATATAGAAAGTTGACACTGGTCTTGTATCAAATTTATATCAAGAAATGCACGGACCCGCCAAGTAGTACTCGATAAGGGATCACCTAAAGTTTTATTAATTATTAAATCACCATTAAATCATAATTAAATACGGGAAGCAGAGTAATGTAAAAGAGTAGCGAAACCGTTATAGGAAATTTGGAAAATATAATTAAAATGATGGGCCAGCGGTAGATCATATAATAGGAAAACATGTAGTGATTTATGTACTTGACCTCAATAATATGAATTTTATACTTTTTGTTAGAGGAATTCACAGCACTCCTGTACTTGGCGTAGTTTCTTACACGTAAGTGTTTTTTGGCAGATTTAGTTATATTTTATGTTTTCCAAGAAATAATTTTAAAATCTGGCTTCCGAGGAATAATACTGGTGCTCATTCTTCATAATCTATCTTCAGTTAGGCGGTGTTTTTACATATTAGTTGCATATTCTCACATTATGTTCTCTCAACCACAATATCGTGTCTCTAGCTTTGAAGGTAGCTTTTAAGTCCTCTATTCAAAAGTGTAAATGAAACGTTCTCACTTCAGTGTAGTATGTAACGTTAAGCGCAATTACAAGCATGCAAAAGTATAGTTCACGGCATGTCACAACAAGATATGATAACATTTAGAAATACGATCTTTCATGCTTTTAAAGAACTGTTTTAAAAAAATTCAGTTTTTCCATGACTCAAAAAATACATGAAATAAATAAACATGGTATCTTTGAAACTTTAAATGTTTTCATGAGAAATAATTGAAAGCGAAATTCAGAAACTTGATGGATTTTTAGTAATATATTTTCATCAATTTGGACAGCCTGAAAATGTTTGTGCAATTTTTAGGAAATACATATCGGTTCAATCATTCGATGATAGATAAGAGTGCATATACAGGCTTAAACTATATGAGATTTATTAAAAAAAATGTAATAGATAATTAGTTCCTTTATAACAATAAAATAGTGTAATATACAGGGTGTCCGAAAAGTCCCATATTATATAGAAAGTTACTCAGTAACTCAGCTGATACGATTCTAAAGAAAACGGTACTTGCAAAATTGACAAATTCAATTGGTATTAGAGAAAATTCTAATTAAAAACTGAAAATTTCCACCAACCCAGAGTGTTAGCTGATCGACAAATATCAATGAGGCATGGGATTCGAATAGCATTTTCCCCAATGAATACCAACAAAATTTCTCTATTCCTCCACTCGCTAGGAACGTCAGTAGAATTAGGAAAAAAGGATATTTTGTATTTCCTGTCTATTGTGTTTTCGTATGATTTTTTTGAGTGTAGGATGAATCTTGCCTAATTTAACCGATGTACTTATCGGGAGGAGGGACGGGGGGATTTGTTGATATTCATCGGGGAAAATGTTACGCCAATCCAAAACCCCATTAATTTTTGTCAATCAGCTAATACTCTTTGTTGGTGAAAATTTTCAATTTGTAATTGTAATTTTTTAAATACTATGACGTGATTGTTTGACTTACGCTCACAAGGCAACTCCCGCTTATGATTCAGATAACCGTCCCGCTTTCTCGTTTCCTTCGAATCGCCACCCTGCTCAGAAGCTACGCTTCTAGATTGATACGTATAGTTACGTCAATGCTCTCGAAAGATTTGTTATTGTTAAGTGGTCGAGGTGCTCGAATTTGCCATGGAGAGATAATCTCGTCGAACCGAGTTACCCGGCAGAGGAGAGTACGCGACGGAGACCTCATCTCCCAGGTCATACCAGCTCGTCAGTTGTCGGCGAAAAAAAGAACTGGCTGGCCTGCCATGCGGATGCATAGATAAAGGGTGGATGGTCTATCTCTGGTTTTGCGGAGTAGGTAACAGTGGACTCAGGTGTTTCGGGACCAAGGAGAGTTAGAGGGCTAACTCCGTATTGCAAAAACGGGTTGACGGCAGGCGTTTCGCAGACGGGTGCAAAGAGTCTGGTGGTAGAGCTTGCAGGAGTGAAGCCGAGCATGACATCTGCCAAATGAACGTGACTGGGGCGAGGTCGAGAAGTAGAGGTGCAAAGGTGTTCAGAGCACCTTGGCACCGCGTGACGCTAATACGTCATCGGTTAGTGTGAATTGCGTTTCCTTATAGTACCGACTGCAAGTCTTTAAAAGGGTCGCAGGAGCAAGATACTAGGACCCTTTCAGCAACTCACCAGTTCCTGGTCGGCCAGTCGGAGAATAACTGATTGATTTTACCCTGAATCATCGGTTTTTTTACCCTCTGATTTGAAGTTAACACGCGAACATCTATTTGGTGATAATAACGCACAACAATTAAAATTTTAAAAAGAAGGCTTTTAAAACTACAATCTCCAGTGGGTATCAAATTTACTCACAAACTGATTAAAATTTTTCAATTTTTGCAAGTACTGTTTTCTTCAGAATCTTACCACGATTCTAGTGGTTTATATCCGATACGAGACTTTTCGAACACCCTGTATATGATAGTAACTTCGTCTCAAAATTACATAATAATGAAGAAGTGTAATAATTGAAAAATTATGTTTTTATTTCTTCAGGGCATATACGTGACTGAATTACACGAAGGTTCTCCAGCAGCAAAGAGTGGCTTAAGAATGCACGACAAGATACTACAATGCAATGGGTACGATTTTACAATGGTCACACACAAGAAAGCTGTAGGCTACATTAGAAAACACCCTGTGCTTAATTTGCTAGTAGCACGTAAAGGTGTAACTAGCACATGAAAGAGAAAAGCCGACAACCACGTAAGAAACCTTTAATTAGGATCCTTAGGCGTAATGAGTTCTTTAGATATAGACATATATAGAAGTATAATTTAAGAAGTCAACTAATATTTTAAATACTTCAAACAGTTAAATTTTGTTGCCACCTCTGTATATATTAAGTTATTCTTGAAATTTATTTACCAAAAGTATTACTAACTCTTGTAAGGTTTTGATTTTATAATTGTTCGTTGGGTCTTGTTCTTTGCGTATCGCTTCGCATGTCAAAAGTATAATGAAGAATATCAAGTCTGATTTAATAAACCAATAAGAGTTGGTAATTTCACGATTAAATGCATATATGAATTTATAATTTTTCTTTATAATATTAAAAGACGATTTTAGTATTACTATTTGTATAATGAAGAAAGAACAATAGAATTAAGTAGTATGATGAAATAATCTATAGAATAACTAGAACACCCTACCTCTATATTATACCCTCTACAAATTTGATTCCAAATATATAGCTTACTTCATAAGATATAGCAAAATAAAACTTTCGTAATGTAATTTGAATACATGCACTTGATGAATTATAATATAAGTTGTACCATTATTATATAGATTTTAGCCTATTTGATTCGAATAACTTTTTCATTAACTTCCTAACTAATATTAGAAATCCAAAAGTATGTTTGGATGTTTGTTATTCAATCACGGCGTAACGGCAGAACCGATTTAGATGAAATTTGGCATAAAGATAGTCCAGTCCCGAATTAACACATTAGGATGCTTTCATCCTCGAAACTTGAACAGTCCATTAGGAATAAAAATAACTTGCACACAAATAGACTTTAAGCGGCGCCCAACGCGCCACGAGAAACCTATAGTTACTTATTAATAAAAAGAAGTTGCAAATGTACAATAGTAGATATACAAGGAGAGTTCTGGATCAAGATTCTTGCACCGACATTTATAGACACTTAGGAGTGAAGGAAGGTTCGCATCCATGCTAAGTTAGCGATGTTGGGGCCCCCTATGAGAGATTTCTGCTTACCGACCTGTTGACGCTTGTTTTTATGCGTATGTACACCAAGCGAGTTCACAGGTGTCACTTGACTGACCGTACTGAAGTGAAGTTCATAATAGTTTCACATTCTTCACAGTGTTACGACGCCTTCGCTAAAGCTGTGCTGTGATTGGTTAACTTTTAACGAAACACCCTGTATATATGGGTAAATTCTAGGAATCACACAGAGAATGGAGAAATTCATTTGAAACGGTATATATTTTCTCTCATCACCATTACCTTCATTCACAATAACAATGATTTTTATCTGCTCGTTTGATTTTCTCCTCCTTCTCCCGAATTCTTAGGTTGACGTTCCGATCCGGTTGATCCGATCTAGTAGGATTTTCATGTGTCGCCGCGTTTTCAAATGAATTATTATTTGCGAACGTGATGCGACGATGCCTTTCAGAATCAGGGAGATCTGAGCTACGCAGCCACTCATGATATCGATCTCTTCGAAACTGCTCTCTTTCTCTTGTAGCCCGATCGCGTTCTGCTCCTTGTGGTTGCCCCACTTTTGAGGTTAACTCGCACGTACCTTTATCGTTGATTATCGCTTTTGGAATGATATTATAATACAATTGTAACGTTATTTACATAGAAAAGGTTTACTATAGGAGGTGGTGCTGCAATAGACCGCTTATGTTTGCTTAATTTAGTATGAATATAAAATATTACTTGAAGAATACTAAATTTATGTGTTTATTACATGACAGTGTTATAATATGGCTAAATTTCGATCGTTGAGAGGATGATGATAGCGATGGATTCGTTTCCCAATTACACTAAAATATATACAAAAGACTTGGTATATTGATTATTGGAAAAGGGTTAGTTGTCAATCGATATGTTAATAATTTTGAAGAAGGGGAATCATATTGACCAATCAGAAGTAGTTTTATTCCTATAAAAAGGGAGTCAGAAGTCACATTCGAACGATGTGGACTAAGAGATTAAGAGAACAACATCGTTGTTAACATCAACGTCGCAAGATCAACAAAACCCAATTATACCATCTAATTCAGACATACCAACACCTCAAATATAACCATCAACAACCTCTATCTATTTACCACATTCTTCGTTGAAAGATGCATTAGAAGGAGTATCAACTTTCGATGGCTCAAACATTTCTGTTCATACTTTTATCCGAGCTTGTAAAAATGCGAAGGAATTGGTATCACCAACCGTAATATCACCGTTAGTCAGATTACTCAAAAATAAACTTAGAGGCGAAGCTAGAAGAATGATCATCTATGAAGATATAAACGATTTCGAAGGTCTTATTAATGAACTAGATTTAATGTACTCGGACACTCTTTCTGTTAGAGAATGTAAAGGAGAATTAACTAAAATATTCCAAAAGGATGATGAAACAATCACATCATTTATCAGTCGTTATCGAGAAACAGTAGATCAGTTAAAAGAAGCGCATCGAAAAAAACTAATTGCTAAAGGAATTGTAGCAGATGAAGCAAGACTTAAAAGAAAAATAGATGAACAAACAGCAGAAGGATTTATTCAAAATGTAAATCCAGAAATACTTATTAGAATACCATATAACACCCCGCTTGATACATTATCAAAAGCAATTCTAGCCGTTAAACAAGCTGATAAGAAAACACAACATTACGTGCAACTCAAGAAAGGTATACAAAATCCATCTAATGTCAACAAACAAAATAAATCAAAAGAACACAAAGTTACATCTATCCGCACTAGTATTGAGTCTACCTTTTGTCAAAAATTAGCGCATAAAGCAGAAGATTGTTTTAAACGAAAACGTTCAGAATCCTTTCAAAATAACCAAAGCACGAAAACCGAATACACTACACCATTACATTTGAACAAGGAGCAAGTAGTTTGTCGATATTGCAAGAATGTTGGACATACGATACAAGAATGTCGGAAAAAAGCTTACAATAATTCTCTTACAGAAAAGACAGTGCCGAACACATCCGGAAATATTTCGGGAAACGAGCAAAGTCTTCAGCCGATGGGCGACAGTCAGAAGACCAAAACAGTACGCCCAATAGCCATTCATGCGGAGTCGCAACAATCCGATCGGAAGACTCTTCTCGAACTCCAACAATAAGATTATATTCCCCTGAAATAATTGGTTCGCCTACGATAATGATAGATACGGGAGCAGAATTAAATATCATTAAGAAAAATTGCGTTAAACCAGGAACACCAATACTAGACAGCAAACTATATTATCTTAAAGGCATTACACCAAACTACGTAGAAACTCAAGGAGAAATCAACGTCAATCACGTTGAAGAATTCAAAATAAATTTCCACATTGTAGCAGACGATTTTCCAATAGTACAAGATGGAATTATTGGAGAGCCATTCTTTACTAAAAATGAAGCTACAATCAATTTCAAAAAACAATGACTCGAATTCGAAGGACGAGAAATTCTTTTCGAACCTCCAAATTCAGTAGTATTACAAGCCAGAACTAAAATTCAGATTCCTATGAGAATGATAAATCCTGAAATTAATAATGGATGTACCTCGGTTAGATGGTGGTCCAGACGTTGATCTTGGGAATGTTCTGATAACGAAATCATAGATGTATCGGTTATATCTATGCTATTAATACCTCTGAAGAAGATATAGAGATTGAAACTCGAAAAATTAGGTTATGAGACTTTGAAGAAATGACTATTCCACTGAATCCACTGAATCTACCAATTCCCAAGAGGTCCATAACCAAAAGAATTTTAAAGATCAATCCGAACGTCAAAATCATAACCATTCTAAAAATTCTAAAGCGATCAATAAACTCACAGTCGACAATGAAGAACGAAGTTCAAGATTGCTTGAACTCTTACACTTAGATCATTTGAAAAAAGAAGAAAAAGAGGCAATACAATAAATTGTTAAACGCCATAACGATAATTTCTATATCGCAGGAGAATTCTTAGGAGTGACTACTAAATCCCGTCATCCTATTCATACGGTAGATGGTGTTGTGGGTAAGGTGCTATTCGAAGTAAGAACTCGGTGGTGAAGAGTGAAACAATGATAATGGTATTTTATTGGGT
>JARPRH010032520.1:0-21514 GCA_031763665.1 Calameuta haemorrhoidalis
CGTGTTTCACACCGAATTACTCCAAGGTTCAACGTTCTCTCTTTCTGGGAAGCGTGTGTGAACTTTTACTGCCTGAAACTTACCGAGCCGTTCGTACGCATTATTGTATGTACAGATATGCTACATATATATATATATATATGGTTTATCTATAAAACGTATCTTCAGTAAGTACTTGTACGTTGCTTAGAGAGCAGAGGATTTCATATGCGTAAAAGACATGGGAATAATGCACGGTACTTTTATTTAATGTCCTTTTGATTTGCGGAAGTTCAATTAATAACGAGTCATTAAAATTTCGAATGACGATTTGTTGGTTTTTTTTTTTTTTTTTTAAGAATTTTTTCAGTCCCTCGGTTACGAGTTAATGATTTAACGTTAATGGAAGAAAAAAAAGGCTGGTTTCTATAGCCTAGAACTTTTTTAATTTTAATCATTCTCATAAGGACACCTGTTGAGTTGCAACGGTCACGTGGACGCTTGGTGTCTAATATATGTATATATATTATATATATAGATATAGACTTCGTACAGAGGAGTTTCTATGAAGTTAAATGTAAAATAAAGATCAAGGCGAATTTTTGGAAATAATCAAACCGAGCGACGACGGTTTGAGCGTTTCGTTGATTAGAAGCGTCCGTGTGGCGTACTGGCGTCTAATGGGGTATCAGGGGTGACGTCGCGACGCTATAGATAGTCAATGACACACCTGTTGCAGAAACTGGTAGCACATGTTGCTTCGTGAGTATCAGACTTGTGAGAGTCGAAGAATTTTTGGATTTTTTAGAAAGAAAAAGAAAAAAAAACGGAATTTGGGTTTTTCCAAATTCGTCACGCGATCGTAAAATCAATATTAAATTTTGATTGCGTAATTTATATCTTTTTTTTTTTTTTGGAATTAATTTTTAAGTTTGTATTGTAACGTATGTGGAATATCCTTGATTATACGTTTCACGTGTCAGCGTAGTCCCATAGTTCCGTTTCCGGTTGTTTCAGGAGCCACACTTCCGGTGCCCCCATGAAAGGCAAATCAAAATGACTTTTCCAGCGGCCCTTTAAAAAATAATCTTTCCCACGTTGCGCGAGACAATTTATTAAATTTATTTCGTGCGGCAGGTGAACGTGGGTTTTACATATGTATTCATGTGCTTCCCGTACGGGTTTAACATGCGTGTAAGCGACACGTAACCGGAGCGTGCATGTAAACGCACCCTGCACTCTGTTTGACGATACTGCCGTAACTGTTTGTCGCTCCAGTTGCTATGTAAACGGGCCAGATCGATCGGACCCAATATTGTTGTACCGACAATTCCAAGATATGAGAATTATGGGATTTTAATTGATGGAATTTTTTTTTTTTATTCAAGATTGAGGTTAGGTATCGCTATATATATATATATGTTGTGGAATTACGTGTACAAGATAAGAATACAGAAAAAATTGTTCTTGTTATTTTCTTGGTTACCGTTAGACCTCGTGCCTGCTCGTACCACTTTTTTTTTTTTTCGAGTTCGAGGAAAAAGATCCAGACCCCTTTAGGGTACGGCCCTGAATTAACGGGTGGTTAGGAGAGCGTGCCCCGGGGCCCCAAGCAGAGTCCAAAATTTCAAGTCGAGCTCGTGCCGTGAATTTCACGTTTCCATTGTTTGTACCTAGCAGTCCAGAAAGTGGAGCTTCCGGTTTCTGGTCAGATTGCGTTAGTTCGCAGTCAGACGATTCGACCAACTGGATACGTCCAACTGGACATCGGCACAAGAGTCACATACAGGGTGGTCTAAAAATACGAAAATCATAACCTAACCTAAAAAAAAAAACCTTAACCCTTGACATTCATTTTCCCAGGAACCAACGAAGGGAAACCCCCGAACAGGAAATCGATGATGGATTTACGGAGTAAAAAAAAAATATTTCTCCTTTTGACCCGTCGTCCAGCAATAAGCTGACAGTCAGGTAGGAACAAACCGGAAGTCCTTAGTACACAGTCCGGAAGTGTTGCGTGGGAGCGGCGGAAAGCTGAACTAGCTCCGAATGAAATTGACGAATTTCGGGGAATCCCCTTTTGACGATCTATACGCATAAGTGCGTTACGTATGTTCCACGTATCTACGTAACGTGGCCGTAGAAAGAGTTCAGGACCGTAACGATTATCGCGCGCGCCCTCGCCCTTTGTGTGCCCGTTACAAGAGCACGCGGTTTATTATCTTTATGGCTACGTGAATATCGCAGGTCCCGTACCAACCTCGGAAACAATGGAGAAAGCCGCGCGCTCACGGACTAAGCTGCAGTTTTTGTTACGACCAAAGTTTCATTCCCGTAACCGTTCTCCTGGATCTGTTTCTTCTTTGTTTCTCTCCTTTTCTTGTACCCTCCCACCCCTTCTCTACTTTTTCCCTCGAGCATTCCCTGGATCTCACTGGATAATCGTTGTGCAACGTTGCTACCACGGTAGATTGGATCAAACTCGTGATGGATAGTGGCGACGCGCCACGAGATCATCGCTGCCTTTATTACGCTTCTCATACGATAACCGTGCGGTCAGTAGCTTCCGTTACGATCGTACGTGTATGCACACTTTATGGCTTCTACGTGTGCGACGCTAGTCGAGGATAATTAAAGCTTTTTATAAGGGATGCTAAGAGCTGTTTAGTTTCTTCTTTAACCGTTCCTAAGTATAACCCGTGGCGCTGCTTACCGTGTCGGTAAGTAGAGTTAGTGGCCACTCTTCGTATATTCGTAATCTATGCTCAATAGCTACTGCGCATGCCATATCTTAGATTTACCTGGCACATCTCATTGGAGGAGTCGGCCATAAGGAAAGGAAGGAACGATTTTACATTTTCTGGCACATCTATTCGTCAAAAGAGTCAACCTTAAGGAAAGGAAGGATATTTTAGATTTTCTGGCACATCTTCTCATCAAAAGAGTCAACCATAAGGAAAGGAAGGATATCTTAGATTTTCTGGCACATCTTCTCATCGGAGGAGTCAGCCATGAGGAAAAGAAGGATATTTCAAAATTTTAGTAAACTCAGCCATAAGGAACCAAAGGAAAGATACTTTAGTACGCTCGATTGCCGTCGTAGCGGTACCGTCGCTGTTTCCCCATAACCACATATACATTATACCAATTGTTCTGCCACGGTAAGTATTTGTAATAAGTTCAGCACTGACATCTACTTCCTCCATAGAACGTTAATTGGTCCAACCAGTATTACCCAGCTGCCAGACAGTTTTGGATAAACAGTGAACCTAACCTGAAAATGCACATGATAAATTGTGCCTAAAAAGCTCTTGAAATTCTTTATGGTATATATACATATATACGTTCTAAATATAACAAGGAATATATATGTACTATACTAACAGTCCGTATACCTTTGTTGTGTTAATTAGTCCTGCTGGGTTTAACTCGCATCGAAGATGGCGGCGCTTTTCACAGAAATCCCGTCTATGCACAGGAGTAAATACGGATCGTGTGCATAAGACGCGGATGCCACGAGGAGTTTTCAGACGGTCATTCGTCTCGGTTGAGACTTTTACTAATGTCCGCACGCGAGCAAAGCGTCGAGCCAGAAAAGATGGAGATGAGCGATTGCCACGCTAATAACTGGAATAACGAGGCGCTGAGGTAATTATTGTAGGTTAGGAAGAGATGCGGTCTGGTATACGTGGGATTTATTCATATATATAAGTATATATATATATATGGCTAAACTATCAGACAAGAAACAAATCCACAACAAATTCGTTACGCTGCTAGGAATTTTGAAGGCGACGTCGCCGCAATTGTTCTTCGTAGCCACGGGCACGATTTTTCTTTGTCCACCACTGCGCGGAATCTGTTTACCGATGGCGGCGCTGGCAGCGGAATAATGCGACTCACTTGGGGTTTTATTATGACTTGAGAAATCAAGAGAAACTTCTGTTTGTCAAGCATGAACGTTCGGTAAGTTTGTTTTTCGAGCAGAATTTATTTTTGTATATTTTGAATTTTTTCGCGGCACTGTAAAATCTTTTCCAGGCAATGTACAGGTGAGTTATTATTTTTCTGTCGCTTGTTATACAATTTTTTTTTAATTAACTCTGTAATTTTTTTTTGGCTTTTATGGAAAAATCTTTACCTTTGGAATCTTTTGCTTGATGGTTCCGTACTATCGATTATGCACGTGTAATCGATTTTGATTATAGCGGAATGTTTTTTTTTTTTTTTTTTTAGAAATAATCATACCGTGGAACGTTGTGATTATGCAATTTGAGGAGCGTCGATTAATCGATATGTTATTATTTATTTATATTCACTTCGTCGAATTCTCTTGCGTTGCACTCTGTGCACTTTGCTTTGTCTTGCTCTGTGTAACGGGTGTACTTAGTAGTATCGATTTTATGTTTTTTTTTTTTCTTTCTTGCGTCATACAATTTTATTACGAAGGAAAGGTAAGGAAGTGACATATTTTTATTTAATTATTGCTTAATTTTTTTTTAGCGAAAAATTGGATACTTACGTAGGTACTGATCTGTCTCTTATGAACATCGTGTTGGTCTTTATGATAAATTAAAAGGATGATCTCGTGACGCTCGAACTGGACGATCCTTGGAATTGCGCAACTATTCACGGAACACGAAACAATTAAAATTATTATAACACTAAGAGCGCGAAGTGCTAACGTGGAATCGAAGTTGTCATTTACGTGTTAATGTCTGACCATCACGAGAGGATACCACTCTCGAGCGTTACTTAATTTCTTAATTGTCAGTCGATACTTTGCGCGCGCGTATAATTTTTCGGTACGAAAATTCGATCCACGACCTTGAAGATTTCGTCGGTAAAGAAGTTTGAAAATTTTTGAATTATTTTTACACCGCTTTCGCATGCTGGATAATGTTTTTTTGGTTGCGTAAAAAGATATGTCTTTTTTTTTTCAAAATAAAAAATATTCCATTCGTTTCGAAAATTTTCGTAAGCCACTCTGAGCGTTCCGGGCTAATTTTCAAGGTTTTTCATTTGTCACGACATCAACTTCGCATGTGCGCATCAGCTGTTCTTCATATCCGAAAGACGCGCGATGTATTTCTACGAAAATAATTAATATGTTTATGTGCAAACCGATGGGAAGCGTCCAAAAATATCAGAGATTGCTAATGACGTAAAGAATAATTTCTACCATTGGTTTGGCTTGGTAAATTTGATAATACGCCAAGTACGGGATTATTTGGCTGATCCTGGAGTTAAGGTATTCTCACACCGAATAAGAATTTTTTTTTTTTGGAATTTTCCAAAAATTTTCATCCTTACCCCGTACCGTTCATTCGATTTTCAAGACTTTTAGATCGATAATTATTAAGTGACACTTTATAAAATTACGGGTACCTTAAAACGGTATTAAAATTGGCAATGGATATTATCAGTGCTTTCTAAGCAGTCGGTGCTTCTTATGACTATTCCTATTGTGCCATTTTTTTTTTTTTTCATTCGATTAATTAATTGTCAACTGATTAGATATCATTATCGTAGTTTGAGCCTTCTATAAATATTGCAATGCTTAGGAAGATTCTTTTAGTCCAAGCTAAAGTTCCGCGACAGATCAAAAATGTTCAAGTTGATATTTCTGTCCGTGCTGGTGGCGACCATTTCATTTGTCAATGGTAAATTAATATTTAATTTTTTTTTTTAAATTTCTGTGGGTGAAACGCATTTATTTAAATAATTTGAAAATATATAATTTTTTTTTTTTTTCAATATCAAACGAAAACCTCATATACGAAGTGATGAATATATTTTTGAGAAATAAATAATTTGAATTTATTTAAGTAATTTGAAAATATATAATTTTTTTTTAATAGCACAAGACGACCTCATATATGGTGTGATAAATATATTTTTGAGAAATAAATTCTAACGTAATTATTTAAATAATTTGAATTTATTTAAGTAATTTGAAAATATCTCATTTTTTTTAATAGCAAAAGACGACCTCATATATGGTGTGATAAATATATTTTTGAGAAATAAATTTTAACGTAATTATTTAAGAATTTGAATTTATTTAAGTAATTTGAAAATATCTAATTTTTTTTAATAGCAAAAGACGACCTCATATACGAAGTGACGAATATATTTTTGAGAAATAAATTCTAACGTAATTATTTAAATAATTTGAATTTATTTAAGTAATTTGAAAATATCTAATTTTTTTTTTTTAATAGCAAACAAAGACCTCGTATACGAAGTGATTGATCTATTTTTAATATATAAATTCAAATTTAATTACCAATACAGTCTTCGTGCAATGAGGAAACATCATTGTGATTATATTGTGAAAGTACAGCCAATCGCCTTTTCCATCCGATGAAATAATCGGTGATCGATGATTTCGCGGTTGATCGATTAGTCTTGCACGCTCTGCGTAATCCGCCATCGCTCGCGAACACGTTAACAAAACGTATAATTATAAAATTCGTAAATTTCCAGTACCTTAGATTTTAACAATAATCGCCATTTTTAATCGACATCCGATAAGGTTACGATAAGGAGACGTTCCATAAATCTTCAATTATCATTAATCAGAAGATCGATGTAAGTTGTCAGAGTCGTTTACATTCGAACGTACTAAATCTTTCACCGACCGTTTATAATAACGTGTATTCATATAACTAAAGGCTCGTTCACACTGAATAATTAAACTTGGCAGTCGACTGTCGCCTCTGCACTTCCCACTCGGTGTAATGGTCACCCTGGCATTTAATAACCTAAAAGGACGCCGACCGAAAATAGCCCAAAGTTCGATCAAACCTATCACGCGTTACTTTCAGGTGCCAATCTGGGCCTGATCTCGAGGATCGTGGGTGGCGAAGTCGCTAAAACGGGCGAATTTCCATGGCAAGTGTCCTTGAGAAACGAGGGCCGACACTTTTGCGGAGGCGCCTTAGTCTCTCTGCAGCACGTGCTCACGGCTGCCCACTGCATGGTCGGCAAGGACGTTTCCCTACTTACCGTCATCACTGGATCAAACAGGTTACCATACGATCGCACTGACGCGTTATAATAATAACTTCCTACGTAATAATAACAACTTGGGTACCACTTAAAAACAAAGTTTACTCAAGGACCGGATGATGTCGCAAATTTTTATATAGCCCGTTCACAATTCGCGATCTTTCGAGTCGACGTACCTAAGCGAGCTATTTTCATGTGTTCTAAACATTTATTCGAAAGCCGTGTTTCCCGACTGAAAATATCGGCGGGACATTTGAATTTAGAATTTTAAGACTGTATTTACCTTCAGATCTATAGAGGGCTCACGGGTCCCTGATGTCCGGCCAGTGTGTAAAATTTCTGTACTCAGGGCCGTAATTAACTTCGCCACGGACTTGGCAAGTACATCGGTCGGCCGGCATTGATTCCGGGAAATTGCATTATTTTCAGTCTGGCCAGTGGCGGCGAAACTCACGGAGTACGGAATATATCGATAAATAGAAACTTCGTAGGGAGTTCGGAAAATTCTTATCGATACGACGTATCGGTACTTACGGTAATATTAATTTTATTTCAATGTTAATTAAATAAGTTCTCTTTTTTTTCTTTTATTCACTCACGTCAGATCGTCATTAGACTCGCGATTAATCTTTATTGCAATAATTTCTTAAGTTGGCTGCAGAAATTAAAGAATCGTCGGTACAGTCACCTGTTGGATTACCGATCGAGGACACCCAAGGTGGCGTCCAGGCTCGTGCATCCGGATGGGGCAAAACTATTCATCCGGGCAATTCCCTGCCAGCGGCGCTGCAGAAATTGAACGTCAAGATTTTGAACAATACCGATTGTCAGAGCTACCACAATTTGACTATTTACAACGATCAGATTTGCGCCATGGATCAGTATGGAACAGGAATGTGCAACGTAAGGGTCGCTGTTAATATTTTTACTTTTTCGAAAATTTTTCCTTTACAAAATTTTCAGGGCGATTCCGGCAGTCCGCTCGTTCAAGATGGCCGCGTGATCGGTATCGTGTCTTGGGGCATCACCTGTGCTCTTGGTTATCCTGACGTCTACACGAGGGTTTACGCTTATCTTTACTGGATCGGCAGTATTATTTATAACACAGAGACGCCTCCGTCGCTCGGAAAAGGCGTACCTGGAAATTTTGACATCGATTCTGAAAATCTTTTGCGATGAAAATTTTTTTGAAAAATTTTTTTTTTTTCTTCACCGATATCTGTTTTTTTTTCTTTTTCTTTTAAATTTAACGTTTCCTTATCCGGATTATAGTTTCTCACCTGTCATCCTATTTTGTTATGTCGCTGTTATTTATTGGCCGATCATTTTCGATTTGCCACACTGTACTTTGAATTTCTACCGCGAGTTGGCGCCTCTTTACGCTCGATTTGCACTGCACGGAGGAAGTTACTTTTCTCTGGCACCGTAAATCGTGCACGATTTATGTACGAAACATTTCAAAACGATTTTCACATTGTTTTTAACCCTAATTTGACATTCCGAGATTCTCTTCACGATTTCTTCCGTTCTCACTGCAACGACTCTCCTTCGGCGATTTTTGCATTGCGAAAGTCTTACATACATATATATATATTTAATACAAAAAACCTAAATGCTCAAGTGTACTCAAAATTTGGCGAAAAAAATTAAAAAGGGCTTGAAAATCAATCCAGCAAAAAGTGATAAAACAAAATTTCGAAACAGCCGTAAATGCGTGCATCCACGACTTCCGGTTCGAAAATTTCACAAGAACGATGCAATTTTTTTTTTCAACGGCGAATAAATTTTGAAACGACGGTGCCTAAAGGCAAATATATTTTCATTTTTTTTTTCCTTCGCCTAGTATCTTTTCGTGTCTCTTCAATTAGGTTAGGTTGACTCTCCAGTGACAATTTTTCGTATCATAAATAATAAAGTCAACCGCTACGCGCCGATGACACATGAAAACTATTTACTACTCACCTTTTGATGTAAACTGACACAACTATTAGTAGTTATCTAGTTCTTTGAATTTTTCACTATTCGTGTCACAAGACAAAGTGTAAGTGTCAGATACTACCGGCACTTATCATTGGATTACTTAAAGTGTTACAAAATGCGTGTCGACTTCGTACGTGAATTAATCCACAATGTCCTGGTATCAGTCACAAAAGAAATCCTATCACGATAAGGACCCAATGACACTTGACAGATATCATTGTCATTAGCTCAGAACTTATCACGGACAAATAATGAATAGGCATTCCTATCGTATTTACATGACACCAATAATATTTATTGATTGATCCTTGGTTACGAAAAAATTTTCATCTGAAATTTTTTTTTATCAAAAAAAATTTTATACCATTTCTTCTTATCTTTTTCTCACAGCACCCAATATAATCTCACCGCTTGATCTCAATTCCAATGTAAAAGCGACACCGTCTCGCTTGGCTTTAACGCCAACGCACACAAATTTCCAATGACAAATCATCTACCGTGGATATAGTCAGCGTTGACGTGACCTTTCACGAAATACCAATCGAAAAAAAAAAAATAATGATACGAAAAAATGATTACCCCTTATCACGAATCGCTATCGTTAAATGAAAAAAAAGTAATAAATGGTCAAAATACTAAAAAAAAAAAATGAAAATTTTCAAAATATTTCTAAAACGCAAATTGACGTCTATCGCCACGTGTCTTTACGTCGTTATCATTATTATCGGCAATCGTACAATAATTATCGATGACCAGAGAAGTGCTGAAAAGATTTAGAAAAAAAAAGAATTTTGAAAAAAAAACACTAATAACGTGAAAATCATGAAGTCGTATAGCGATTTATTATCGGACTAAATTATTAGCACTTTAGGAGCTAAACTGTCATCGCTTGTTCAATCACTCGATGACAGTACGACAGTTAAAATTCCATCAAGGTAGAATTAATTCATTAAAATCATTAAATGTCCAATGATTTAATAATAATAAAAATCCGTGTCAAAGTTCATAATTTTTCCTAGAAATCCATTTAAAGGTTTTTTGAACTTTTTTTTAGTCCTTTTGGGTTCAGTCCAGTCCGAAGTGGCTAGTCTGATTGTGAGTCCACTTGAAGGACGCGTTCCTTTAGTTCGAAAGTTCTTCGCTCTTCTCGTTGATCCAGTCAACGAAAGATGACACCCTGGTGTAAACATCGGGATAGCCGACGGCACAGAGTCTGGCCCAGGAGGTGACACCGACGACTGCGCCTTCAACGATTAGACCACCGCCGCTGTCACCCTGTTCATTGACAGGAATAAAAAAAAAGTAACTCAAGTCTGACAGCTGTCAGTAAGTTCGATAAGACGCCAACAGGGACTTACGCTACAGACGCCTTTGCCGTAAGTGGAAAAAGCGCAGATATGGGAATCATGGATGGTCAAGTAATGATAAGACTGACACTCTTTGTTTGACAGAATTGTCAAGTTGACACTTTGAAGCGCAGTTGGCAGCGAAGTACCAGGATATATAACTCTTCCCCATCCGCTCAACGCGGCTGAGGTATTGGCTTCAACGTAGTCAACGCCAACGACCGCTGGCGCTTGTCTAGCGTTGACAGGAGCTTCCGTTGACAGCTGTCAAATAATTTTTTGATAAAATTTCATGTGACCATTCAAAATGATCGTACGGCCTCACAGAATTGGATTTTCATGGTGATTTGAATAAATGACCCAAAAAAAATTTCTTTTTCTTTTTTTTTCACTTTACCTTCACAAGCGCTATGTCATTTTCCCAAGAAGTCGCGGAACCGGCCGAGTAGTTGGCGTGGTAGATGATCTTCTTGACTCCGTGATATTGACCGCCTTTAGCCAAACTGTCACTTCCGGTGACAGCGTTCACTTCTTCGGCGGTGAAGGTGTCGACGCAATGCGCTGCCGTGAGGACCTACCCAAATTGACATTCAAAATGGACCCGTTGGAAATCTTTAATTCGGACTTACGATGTCGGGTGATATTAAGGTGCCTCCACAAAAGTGTCTACCAAGAGAGTGTCTCAGTGACACCTGCCAAGGGAAATCGGTTATGGCTGCTACCACGCCGTTCACTATTCTGCCGTCGATCGCGGCACCTGTCGGAGGTTTGATATATTTTTATTTTATTATATGAGGATTTTTTTTATTTTATTATTTTTTTAATTTTCATTGACACCCTTTACCGTTTACAAATTCGAGAAATCCAAAAATTGCCAAAAACACCGGGAGAAACTTCATGATTGACTCCGAGCTTCTGCTACGTAGCTAAAGAATTATCAGTACTGATTCTTCTTATATAGACGATTCCGTCTGATTGCCAATCGGATTAGGTTTAGGTACCGGATTTAATCTTATTATCGATAATTCATTATCTTATCAGTGTTACAGAAGTATGAATTGAATTTTTTTTCATCACTCTGATCTTAACTTGGCATTCAGTCTGCAATTACTTACTTTTGCGTTGCAAAAGACAGTCATTGCTTTTAGCATTCGTTCGGAAGCAGATATTAATTTTTGTAACACAATATCGTGTCTGCTGAATTTAATTTTGAATTTTGAAAAAAAATTTTTTTTGAAATATATTTGCATCTACCGTTATGCTTACTAACCTTTTTTTCTCGTAATAGACACAAATTTTATGTTCTGGTTTGATTTTTTTAGACGTTGAAAAAATTTTGAAAAAAATTTTCTTTTATCTATAAGTTTCGAGTGGACCGCAGACTGTTTGATAAGAGTGATAAAGATATTTTTTTTAACATTCTTCCACATTGCTGTTAATTTAACAGACGTCTCTTCAGGCGGACCACAAGAGGATGGACCGACGCCGGGCGTCAGTCTGCGTGACGCTCAAGAGTCCGTGGCAAATGCATCTGGAGCGCGGCCAAAAATCAAAAATAATTTGAAACTCGTGGAATCGCTTGTGATAGATCGTTCCTTGGCGTCTTCGACCAAAGCCCAAAGTCGATTCTCCAAATTCTCCTACGTAAGCATACCATATGTATATATAGTACATATGTATTGATACTATATATATGTATATGTACTATATATGTATATATGGACGATTTCGTTATTTCTATGTACGTGGTTAGAATTTTTTTTTTTGACTCATTGCTATTTTTGATTTTCATATCAGACTCGTAGGTATCCGGTTTGAGTGGTTTGATCGTCGTGCACCTTTTTTTTTTTGTTTTTAATTCCTCTTCGTTGGTAAGTGTGATTTATCACGGAATACACAGATTAGGTATTATAAAGTGGAATTTTAGGAATCGATGATTTTCAGTTAGATATGTAAAATTTATTTGTTCCTTATGTTTATTAACTGATCGATATACAATATTTGATATATCAATTGTACGTGTATATATATATATATATATTGCATTATATGGTAACAATTAAAGTGGAATTTCGATAACGCAAATTTCAAGGGAATCAAAGTAAATTTCGAGTTATCGTAGTTTCGACCTATGAGGGTTTTTTGAGTTACAGAAGTGAAAAATTCGAAAATTCATAATCCTAGAGATTTTTGAATTATAGAAGTTCGAGTTATCGAAGTCCAACTGTATATACAGATTATTGTAAAAAATATTGTTTTTAATTAATCTTTTTATTGCTTATCTGAAAATTGATAAAAATACAAATTTCGTGATATTTCGAGAGTCAATTGTTTCGTTCGCATTGACTTACGACTGCATAAAATTGATCGAATTAAAATATTCCAATGAATGGCGAAATCAGCGTGCGGCAAAATTTACGAATGTGAATCGTAAGAAACATATATGCATTTAATCTTCCTGCCTCCACCTGGAAATGGTCCAAAATGTATAAATTTTAAACTTAAAAAAAAAAGGACGATTGATGATACAAAAAAAAAGATAACGAACAAAGGGACTTAAGAGTGACTCAAAAAAAAAACAATTTTCAGAGACGAGAAGAGCAAAAATTTTTACGAGTTTCCGGCATCCGTCGAAATATCGTGACAATTGTCGATAAACTATTTCAACGGAGAAGTTATAAAAAAGAATGGGATTAACCAAAAAGAAAAAAACCTATAAATCGAAAAAATATAGCCGGGCGTGGATACAGAAGACACTTGCGAGACGCGCTCACGCGAAAGAAAAAAAATAGAAAGACTAAATGGAGAACGTGAATAAGCAAGGGGTGAATAATTTTGAAAAAAAAAAAAAAAAAAATTTCAAGAAATTTCTCATATCCGGTAACCGCCTATATTTGCGAATCGTGCAACTCGAAATAAAATGATGCATAAAGAATGATTTAAAGAATTCAAAATATTACACGAGCATTTCGAAATTTTCCAAAAATTCACTAAAACGAACGTTATCGCTGTTGAATAAAATTTTTCAGCCGAATATAAATAATTGGCAAAACGATGCGAAACTTAAATCTCAAAGACGTCAAATAAATCGTTCGGGTCAGACGGATGATCGCGTTTGGCAAAGGATCTACGAGCGAATAAAAAGTATCGAGAGTCGGTAAATCAGAAAAGGAGAATTAACGAGTAAAAGAGAAAGAGAGCAAAACAGCCAACGACTATACGTGCGCGTGCACGGACGTCCCCTGACCCATGGAAGTGTACGTGGAGCAAGAGAGAGTTATTTGAGAACTCTCGGCGATCAGTTCGGTTCCGTAGTGCTTGGCGTCTGAACCTTAGAAAGTTGGTAGACCCGGTGTTCGGGTAGCGCGCAGTTAAATATACGGTTGACATACGGGCGGGTGCGCAACGAAAGATTCTCGTCAAAGTCCATCGGGCGTGGACGAGGCCTGAACAATCCCTAAGTAAAAAAAAAGCCACGTCGCTAAACCTTCTAGAACAATCAGAGACGCGCAAAACCCGCCGAACGACACTGACGAGAGAATTGATCGCGAACCTAACCTCAAAAATTAAAAATATTCCCAATCCTACCAAAAACTGACATCAAACCCAACGACTCTGATACAAATAATATTTAAGCGTCCAACCGTATTTTTTCCATCTTCAAGAACATTCAAGATCAACAGCAGCTGCATCCAGTTTAAACTTTCTCTCGCAAGAAGAATCGACGCTTCGCCGTGAGCTCGGGGCTGCCAGTTGACGAGCAGGTAACGCCAGGTGGCAGCACAAGCGCGGACGACCGGCCGAAGCCGTTGACATCGTAAACAGACGCGAGCGTCTCGGGTTTTGAATCGTCGAATCCGTTAACGCGTTTAACGGTCGACAGTGACAATACGTGAGATCGAGAGGAGAAGATAAAGGGGAGAGAGAGAGAGAGAGAGAGAGAGAAGTGAGGTGAAAAAGTAAAATAGATTAAAAAAAATGTGTTCTCGATAAGAGCGAAAAACTGCTATTACGTACGTGTGCGGAATATCACTTAACGTTTTAAAGCTTTCGACTGGTTCCGTCTGTTTGGCCACGTTGCTCGGCCGCACTATTCGAAACTGCCAAGTGCCAAATATACATGTAGACGCGTTTGCCTTGTCGCTCTAAATAGATCCTCGACCAAATTACACGACCGGGAGACAACTACAGACTAATATACATATGTATCTTACAACTATAATTGGAGCAATAGGGCTTGATTAGAAGTGGTTGCGATTCAAATTATTGATGACCGAATTCAATTAAATAGCTGTTGATTGACCAATTCCAGAAATTAATGGAGTCCGGGATTCCATCGTCTCGTCGATCGATCAAGTATTCCAAAGGTTAGTTAAGAAATTCTAATTAGTATAAAAATGATCTATTTTCATCTGTTATAACAAACAACAGATCATTACTGTAAACTTAATTGACTCTGGCAGAGATACTCTCGACTGCTGTCGCGGTTGAATAAGTAGGCGAACTGGAAGGTACGAAGTAACGTAATATTACAAGATCCTATGTGTCAGCCAATAGGAAGGAAGGCGTACAAATTGAAAAGACTCACGAATATTCAGTATCGAATCTTTATATCTTGAGTTATCAGATATAATTATTTCTCTGTTCAAGAATTTTCATTTGGCAATGATTTGGCGAAGAGTTCGAAACTCTTTATCTACTTTCAAGATAAATGCAGCGAAATGAGAAGAAGTCCCGGAAGTCAACGTTCCCTGCTCAATGAAAACGTAATATTTATGCTTGAATGCGCTTTATCTATGACCGATGCTAAATGTTTCTTATTTTTTCCGTAAACAAGTAATTGATTCGTTATAGATTTTGCGTCACTCGCGCGTGGCTGTGCAGCCCAACGATGTTGCTCTTCTAAGAATTATCTTGAAGCCTGTTTGAGGTTTCGTTTATTATCCTCACGAAAAGAGAGTTACAGACGGCATTGAGAAAAGGCACAGTAGTAAAAGTCTCGAGCCGATCGGCACGAAGAATTGTCCAAAGTCATTTCGATGCACCAGGGTAATAATATATTACAGCCGGCGCCGGAAGTTGCCAGTGCGCCGCGTGCAACTCTATCAATTGCAGCAGCGTCCTCTTGACTGCCGGCGGCGTCGTCTGCTCGGCAAGGAAGGCGTCCCGGACGCTGCCCAAGAGTTGCTGCAGTTGAGCCGGCAATTCCGTGTCCAGGTCCTTACCGATGCAGGTAAGGATGAAGAATAGGCAATCGGTCTGGCGATCGAGTAAATTTAACAAATTAGACATTGGAATCGCGTGTCATTGAAGATACAAACGTTTTCACTTGACACTGAGACTTTGTCTTACCTCGGCAAGAGAATTTATCATGGGTGGCTGCAAACAATCGTGACAGCATTTCCAGAGTAAAGTAAGTAAAACGCGACCTGGGGGAACGCCCTCTTGCTGCGTCTTCAATTGTAGCTGTCTGCGTTTCAGCTAAAATCATAATGATATTCTAGTGGAAATTTTCTATAATACAAATTATTTGAAACCTCGACGTGACTGTGATTTCGGTAAAATTATAGAATTAAATTCCATGAAATGCAATATGTTCTTTACGAGTGTTGTCATTGGGCTCTTATGTTTGGCTATAAAGAGAGCATGGACGGTGACAGTCGTAAAGCAATGTTATTAAAATCACAGGTTTTTAGTGAGTCATTAATTAGTCAAATTGTCTGACGTACCTGACAGTACATTTCATTGAGAAAGCTCATAAAAGCTGAATAATGGTGGCAGGCTGTGATGTCCTGCAGTATCCTACTGCGCTCCTGGTACCATTGCTGACAAGTATTCAGCAAGGATTCCAAAAAGGTCTCTTTGATTTCTTTCTGAGCAAAAGACATGCGCCAATGTAGACAAATGGCAGCAATCAAGAGAATTGGATAAAAATAGAAAGAATAATATAATTTCCATACGGTTACCTCGATTATGGTAATGCAAATCTTGGCTGCCGGTTCGGCGTATCTTCGATTTTCTACGACTCGTTCCAAAATGTGTCTCACAAGTTCCATCAGTGCTCGAGAATTCAGCAAGTTCGGATCTAACGAATAAAGATTGTAGAGTCAGGATTTCGTGATTATTAAAAAATAAAAAAATTTTCTAAATTTACCATCCATCGCTTTGATCAACGTGTCCTGCACGTTTGGTGGAAATTTGCCTAATTCCGAAGCATCCGAAATATTCATAGCCTTCGCGGCCAAAACGTCTGCGCTACTCAAGCTCTTTGACCTTTTCAAACCATAAGAAGATACGAACGATAAGGATTTAGTGAGCTTTCCAGGTTTCGGTGAATTAGCAGCTTTGGCTTCGGTTTGATCGACGCTAAAGTGGACTCTACCGGAACCCTGATTTCGACATTATAATTATATTAGATATAACGATAATCATTTAAGATAAATTATTAGAAAATTCAATTTCTCATGTAAAATAAATTCTCATCTTATTAAAGATACGAACGTGCAGAATATTTCCACTGGATGCCGACGTGTTCAGGGCGTGTAAATGCCTCATGGCGGATCCCGTTAAGGGATGATAAGACGTCGTTTGATGTGGATGATGCACATTTTGATGCAACGGATGCAGCGGATGCTGCAGTTGCTGTTGCTGCTGTTGTTGCTGAACGTACAAGTAACGATGTACATTTCCGCTGGATTTACTGTGCTGAAGATAGTAGGAGGATCGGTCCGACGAGTTCATCTGGGATCTTTATCAGTGAAATCATTAATTAATAAAGTAATACAATCCACATGTACACATACGTTCAATTGATCTAAAAAATCTTTCATTCTCATTGCAGAACCACAGCTATCAGCTATCACTTTTATTCGCACTCAGCCTACACGATCATCGAATCATTCACAAGAAATCCAATGAGAATATTTACTTGGAAGGATGCAAGTCATTCTGTTTCATAGTGAACTCCTTAGCGTGCACGTTCAATTGTGGATTAGTAGCGTTGGCCGTGGTTCCGTCCGTTCTTACACCTGCAATGCAATATATTCCAATAGTCAAAAATCATCTCAGTCATTGGAATTGCATTACAAAATGTAATCGTCGATACAAAACCTTCGAATCGATTAAAAAAAAAAAATACAAACCTGGAGGCCGATAAATTTGAAGGGTTGGTTTAGACTTGGGACTGACTATGTTATGATTTCGTTTTTGCAGAACCGCATCCCTCATCTGAAATACACAATACATTTTCATCTTTTCACATATTATGGAAGCAAAAATTGCAATGCAATACTGAAAGAGTACAAGATCCCAACAAACCACCCTCTCATCTCAATAACAATAGCTTGTAACGATCATTGTGTCATTTGACTAAAATCGATCGCCCCTGTAGCACCGCAAAGAAGTATACAACGACGTATGACGGGTTGCCAGCGTGCAGGCGCTCATTAAAAAATACAGAAATCTATTACCACGCCAATGGTTCAGAAGCGTCTTAGCCAAGTCTTTCGTTTCCTAGAGACGTTTCGTCGCGTGAATATTAATCATTGAGTCTAGCTTGTGAGTCTTTCATTATGTAAGTTGAAATTCGTCGGTCTTCCTGTATGACCGATGCGTAATACAGTATTGCAGTTTTCACTCACGGCGGCAGCACATACGCATGTCTTGCATACAGTCTGTAACTCGGCACAAGGTAACATAGGATCACAATATTATTTAGCATGTGCACCAACTGTACCAAACTCTACGTACGGAGATTGTAGATCTTTTTAAGTGGAAGGTCGTTACACGATGGAATAATTGTCGCGTTGTTCTTCGGACCAAATTTGTACTGACAGGTTGCGGCGAATGTTTTTATGGCCAGTCAGTGAATAACGGCAGTAGAAACCAGTAGAAACGACAAACGCCAGTGTCGCTCGTTGTAAATACTCGGTATTTTGACTAGACTTTTGTCGAGTGACGAAGAGAGGGAGAGATCATATGATTTGATACAAGAAGTAGACACGCAAGAGTACCAGCGGAAGAGGCTGGGATCGATCTTATTTTGGTAGTATGACACATCGAAGATCTCCGGAAAAGAAACGATTCCCGTAAAGAAGATAGGTTCGCGACGCAGAAGATTTGCCCTCATGTCCTCACGGTTCACTAGGAGACATTTCGATGGTTTCTAATGCTTGGAGGTTGAAGAATCTTAAGAACGCGTTTGTTCAGGCCACATTGTAATTTCATTAAACAACCGGATCATAACTATTGATCTTTTTTCTCAGGGTGGGATATACGAGAAGCGCTCGAAAGAACTTCCGGGAACGTATACTTTTTGAAAAATGTATTTAGCTTCAGGAGGAATTTTAGGATTTTAGTTTCTCGAAATTTTCGTTAATCGATTTGATTTTTGTTTAATTCTTTTGTTTATGATTTTTAAGATTTTTTTTTCTTGTATTTTCTCCCATCCCAGTGGCGGAACTCACAGTGAGAAGATAGCGAGAACCATGCTTGTTAAGGCTGCAACACGAGCCACGACACCATCACCAATCGCTACAGGTCTTTTCAATCACGATGGACGATATCACTGCTATTCCTCTTGTGCACTTTCCTCTACGCTCTGAGCGACGTGCGTTACTTCTTGCTGTACACAGAAGCTGCACGATCCGATGACTAGGAACTAATAATAGGCCGGCGCAGCCGTGAGTAAGAATATATATCCACCATTTAAACCAGAGACTGAAATACCCGCGTGCCACACCAGCTACGCTGCCTTGCGTCTTCGTTTCCGTCGAATCGCTATTTATTCCTCTTCCGCAACGCAGTTTGATCGCTTTCAATTAATATTGATATCCTTCGATTCCATTTAAAGTACCGACGCGACACGGCACCTGCTACGTAACGAAGAATATTATTGATCTATTGCGTTCCTTATTTTAATTTTATCATCCGTGAAAATTGTGAACTGACTGCTTCTACGAATAAGGTTTACTTCATTAGATCTTTTTTTTTTAAGTGCAATATGTGATGCGTTTTATTTTTTTATTTATTTCACGAGAACTGAGGATTCTTTGTCACGATGGTAAATTAATTAATCTCAGATTGATTTACTCAATTCTATGAACATCCATTATTCTTCGTCCTGTCTCGCATGACTCAGTCTGCTTGTGCTCCATTAATTTATTTAAATGTAGTCCCACCTTTTAGTAATGGTGATACGTGACTCACACAAGTCGCTCTTAAAGGATCGACCAACGAATTAAATTTATCGAAAAAAAAATTGTATGTTTCATCTACCAGAATATTATCGATGTACAGATTATATTAATACGATAAAGACCGTTTTAAAAATACTTTGTTTTCCCAATTCTAATATTATTCCTCGGTGAAAATTGGTTGTACAATAATACATCATTCGATTGGAATAGAAAATTATGTTAATTACTATAAAAATATTAATAGAATTAAAGAATATCTACAATATTAAATCAACGATTGTGCTACCTTGCTCGTGGTACGAGAATTCCTTTTCATAAGCTCGTGAACCATTTTTTCGTCTCGTTTTTCGTATAAAATTCGTATGATAATAATGTCAATGTAATGCCAACATCGGCAAATCGGTCGGATAATTGCGCGTTACGCGTCCTCAAAAGCTCTCTCACGCAATTCTAGATGTCTTAGATTTGTTTTCGAATGATATTGGGACGCGTTCTTAGCGCGCGAACACGCGAATGTTCGTCGCAATGGGAACCACCATTGACTGGACTAGCAAAACATTAATGACTGCATTATACAGATCCCCTACCATCGTGCAAAATACATATACGCGAGATGACATAACTCTGAGGAAACAAGGTGTGCCTGATTCCTTGTGGATTGACACCTACGCTCATTCGAAATGTCATAAACTCCTTACTCGCCAGCAGATATACTTGTATCCTATGACTGTTACTGTCCATGCAGGATTTTTTTGAATCTGAAGTACTTTTTCTTCAAGCTCTTCTCCATGGAGTGTGAAGAAGTAAGAAAGTGTTTTTGAATTTGAAACTCTGCACGTTCGCGGTTGTGAACGTGGTGCGAAAATTTCACGCACGGTGGCAGTAGCGGCGGTAACGAACGAAAAGATGTAAGTTCCGTCTCACAAGGTACATTGCCATCTAGTGTCGCCTGAAACATGGCGCTAAATCGCAGCGGCGAGTTCAGGAGTAGGATTTTGTGATCATCGCCTCCGTCGATAATGCATGTTCCGTCCTAGCCGAGCTGAACGTGATCATGAACGTGCAGCTTGGCGGGCAGAGGTTCTCCGCAACTTATCGCTGGTTCCCAGAGCAACCATTACAACCCTCCATGAGGGCATAAAGCCAGAAAGGAATAAGAAGAAGAAGGAAGAGAGAAATATTGAAAATTGGCAAAATTGAATAAAGCTTTCCAAATACTGTTAAATATTATTGGATCTTGATTTACTTTCCAAATTTATTCAAAATATAATATTGAGGCTAAATCACAATCTCGCAGAATATACGGAGTAGATAAAAATTGAATTGAAATTGTAGAATATCGAAAATGAATTACGTTCAAATTGAAATATTAATAAATTAGGTGTTTGGAACGTTAAAATAATTAATTAAATCAATAAAGTAAAATATTAACACCTAGAAATCGGAAATTCTGGCCAAGCATATTTAGAAGTACTGGAAGTTGTCCAAAAATGTGTGCGCGCAAATTCGTCCCGCAAGGCTCGAAGAGTGGGGGCAGGCGGAGAGTGGGGGGAGCGCTCGAGGCAGCGCCCGGACTCGGAGCGCTCATTCTTCCTCGAGCCGGTCTCCTATACTGGTCTCTTGGACGTACCCCTCTTACCCATTTTCAAACTTCTTTTTTTTCCATATTTATTTCTTTATCCTTCATTCTTTACTTTCTTACTTATCTCTTACCTTACTTCTTCTCTACTTTTATAACACCATCCCTTACTTTTCTACTTTCTGAATTCTTTATTTCTATCTTCTTTTCTGCCTTCTTGTCTCACTCTGTTACCCCTCACTCCTCATTGTGCTTGTCTTGCCTGTTCCATTCCTTTGGCCGGGTCGAGCATATTCATTCGAGTAGTCACATCAGAGTAGTCACTCTGTTAGAGTAGCTAGACATAGACCATGGTGTCGGGGGTTGCCCTTCCGCCTCATCCGCTGAGCTTGCTCAGTGGGTCGGGCCCAAGTTGTGGC
>JARPRH010032563.1:0-21379 GCA_031763665.1 Calameuta haemorrhoidalis
TAAAGAGTCTCGGCGGGCCGTGCCCCGTACGGCGGGTTGCCTGTACTTGGCGCGAGACTCGACCGAGTCTCTTGATGTAGGAGAAAAAGGTTCACAAATACGTGCAAAGAAATAATTTCAGTCGCTTTCGATTCAAAAGCAAATAAAAGGTGAGCTTAAAAATTAAAGGTGATCGTAAAAAAACTGCTTTTGCCGGTGCAGGTGGTGCTCGATATTTTAATAAATGTAGTACTAAATAATAGATTATAATAAAGTGTAACTTTAGAACAAATTTGAGACTGAATTAACTTATAGTTTCCGAGATACAGGTTGCAAAAGTAGTAAAAAAAACTTTACTAGAATTTTTTTTATCTACTAGCAGAGCAGAAAAAAATAATTTTTCGTACAGAATAACAAATAAATAATATGCTCAACAATGTTTATGTTCTCCAAAGTCATGAATCTTGATGTATGCCAATAACTATTGAATTATTCTCTTCATCGTAATCATCCATTTCAAATTCGTCTCGGAAAGTTATTTAATTATAGTCAAACGCTTTTTTAATACGTTAATATAGATGGGCAATGATACAATAGATTCCAACGTGTATGTAATGCTTGTTCATAATCTTAGGACTGATCTATCTATTTCTTGTAAATATGTAAAATATTTATTTAATATTCCATACGACATGTTACTTTTTGCTCCATTGACAGATTACAAAAGATCCTAGTCGGGGGCCACAAAGAAGGGCGAATATACGATTCCCCTTTACTATGTTTCTACTATACCGGACATAAATAATCGATAATATGTAAGGTTTAAGGCGACTGTTTCCAGCTGATGGAGGTAATAGCCGTCCGAGGTGTCTGTTGCAGATGTTTTGGAACGTATAAAAGGTGTTGAAAAAATCGCGCACCCGGAGATAATTGTGTTCCTAGTAAAGTATTTGTGTCACTGCATAAAGTATTTGTTACAGAGTATGCATATGCATGGGTTTACACTATGTATGTTTTGATTTTTCTATTTTACCATACATTTACATCATTTTATGGAAAACCGCATATAACTCGTGGACCAATCATATCTCAATTCACACGTATTTTAACCTCCAACTACACTGGTTGCGTACAAACATACCGCACCGCCCTCAAGAATAAATATTTCAGTTTATCTCTGGTGTAGTCACAAAGGTTAAGCCCTCAATTGGTAACTATCCCAGAGTATTTTAATTTCATAGATATTAAAATATTTATGTAAAGTAAAGATCAAAATTTTATAATATTTTTAAAAGATGATTTTATGTTGAAGATAATCACATTTTCAATGTAGTTTCCCAGTTCCTATTATAAACAATTTGATTTAATTAGTTAGTTGACTATAGTCGGTCGACGAGCTCGACATGCTTTTTCACCAGCAATGATTGATCGTGCAATAAATATATTTGATAACATATAAATCACGTGTAATTTAGAAGGATTGTAATGCTTGCCAACTGTCAAAAAAACATATTCAATTCGTGGACCGACTATAGTTTGATACCGCTATGTTAATATTGCACAATAAGCACGAGGCGATTCTTATAAAAGATTATATGATCTATTATTGAATTTACTATACTGGATATTCGAATTAAAAGATATTAATAGAATTCTCGAAATTATATAAAATAAACATTTGAAAAATAAGTTATGTGCGCAGAAGCATGAAGCGATACAATAAATCAGTAACTTACATACGTGAATACAGTAACTCCCGAACATGTTCCGTTCGCGCATGACATTGCTCTGCAGCGGACCCCGCAGTCATATTCGTGCGACGAGTTCGCACGAAGTAGTTTTCTCCCTCGCTACACACCTCTACGCTTGTCAGTTGGGCCGGTGGTGGGAGTACACGCTCAGGGCCTATTCCTCGCCGGTCGCGCTCCAGAGTCTACGGTTACTAACTATTGATAGATATTTTAATTAAATTGAAGGGATTGTGGATCTAAATCGGCCATCTTGGATTTCGAAGATTTTCTGCATGGAATATTGCGTGTCGCCTGAACTATATTTAGAATACATATTACGAATATTGAAATCTGCATACGTGTAGAATATATTCACGATTCATTAAGGTTATCGGATCAGCCAGAAATATACTAAATACTAGTATACATATAAGAGGACCGGGGTGTTTGAGAGGCCATCTTACATTGCGAATTATAAAAAATCATAAATACAATGGAATTTCCTGATAGGAACTCCCAATCCTGACAAATGGGCCAAGTTTGGTCAAGTTCTGAAATGTAAAATCTTAGCATCCGAAGATTGGGTCCAGCTTGAGTCGAGCCTTTGGAATCAATCTTTAAGTCCCTAGATTGCGCTGAGCTTAAGCAACCCAGGTTTCAACGAAGCCTTGGCACCCCAAATTGGGACTGAGCTTCAACCAAGTCTTGGGAACTCATCCTCGGCATCGCAAACTTGGAGCAAGTCTCAACCAGATTTTGGGAACCAAGTCTTGAAGTCCCAAGAGTGGAATAAGCTCTATTCTTCTAATCCTTTACATAATTATGCTCGTCACTTATCAAACTCTACTGGAACACAACTTTAGTCAGGCATATTTAATTTACCATCAGAACCTGATTGGGTATCCACAGGGAGCGTCTTAGCAGACTTACCCGATGTCATTCTAATCAGGGCTTGATTACATTTATGGAAGGAATGTCTGCTGGAAAAATGAGAACCTTGTTCAATATTGTCCTTATCAGAGTTTGATATTTTTTACATTACGCGTAATAATGCCAGAAAACTGAATTTTATTAAATTATTAAATAATTTGTGTGAACAGTATGACAAAACATTTTGTAACGTGGCATTACAGAGCTGGAGGGGATACCACCTAGGAATGACCGAAAAATAAGTAAATAGGACTTACAATTAGCGGGCCGGACAGTGGGTTCGATGGCACAGTAGTAAAGTGCTCGACTTGGCAGTTCGAAGGTATCGGGTTCGATTCCCGATCAGAACTCCTGATTTTTCGGAAATTCCTAGCTCTCTAGCACTTTCTGGCGGTCCTGTAGGTAAATTAATTATAGCGGGGGCGAGCCGGGCACCCCGTTATAATTTATAAGTCTTTGTCACAGAATGTCAGAATTTATATCAAAAAGGCTTTACTTATACCTTCCAAAAAATCTTAGGTTTAATAAAAAATGTAGGGTCTTAGTTGGTATGTCGGGATTCAATTGATAGACCAAGAATTGAGATGTACTCAATTTAATGAAAAATACAGTTTCGGTATGTATTTAAATTCTGGAAAAAGAGTAATAAAAGGTAATGGTCATGTGCGAATTTATCGAATATTCTACGGTGGGATCCCTTTGGCAAATGTATTAGAAATCATACAGATACATTTCTACATACATGCTGAAAATAAAAATAAAGGAATAAAAAGCAAATCAATTCTCTACGATCTCCTTGAATTCGATATTATTGGCAGTTTTTATGTCGATTGGATTAACAAACTATTTTACTTTGTTGATTCGTTAAAAACTGTAGATAAATTACTAATATCAGACAAACCGTTCCTTAACGTTTCACGTACCCCTAGATCTATGATCATCATCATTAAATAGCACATGAATTTGTAGTATGGCTCTTATTTTATAGTTTATCGACAATAACAAAAATTTTCCCTTTCGAATACTTGAAACACTGGAGTCTATTAGTAGACGCAATTTTCATTTCATTATCAATATTTATAATGAAATCAGAAATTTATTATGTCCAGCAATGTTTATTTAAATTTATTAGTGTAGTGAAAAAAGTTATATGGAAAAGAACACATGTTTTTTAATGTGCACCTGTTAGCTCATTTATCACAGAGCTTAATGAATTGGGGCTCATTATGGACACACATTTACCTTTCACTGCGAAGATTTCAATCAAAGATTAAGGAGTTATGTTCAAAGTTCAAATAGCGTGGCGCTACAAATTTGTACATTTGGAATGAGTTTAGCGATAGTTAGATTACAGAAGATATGTGAAAAGTTCATGATGCGTAGACGAGAAAAGTATCTGGTACAATTATTAAACAAAAAGTACAATCTAAATCCAAAAGTTAATATAATAGTTGAGGGCGGTCACGTGCTATATAGGTAGTCTATTTAAAGAACAGCAATCATGAATTTATGTTTTAGATCTTGCAAGAATTAATGTTAACTCTCTAGATGTTTGCAAAATCGAATTTTATGAACGACCAATGGTTAACAATGAGATTATTCACAGTATAAAATACATTAAAGCCACGAAAAGAAACAGTCATGCAGTACTCTTAGTCAATGATCAAGTGTTTCGAATTGAATTGTTCACTGCAATAAAATTTTTAAAATCGTACAAGTGCTATGCAATAGCGAGATATTTTCAAAAACTTACGTGCTCGCCCTTCTCTACAGATCGAAGATTGTCTCACTTAACAAACCTTAATCGAATTAGCTGTAATAATGTAACAGTAGTGAAAAAATTATAATTTTGGAATCTCCTTATCTAAAACTAATAATTGGCTGCATATTTCCAAACCGTTACGAATTTTTAATATAATTACTGCCTGAAGTTGCAGTTACCATTATTTACCTTTCTTGATAACCTTACCCTTTAAAACTACTTTTTATCATTGCTATTGAATTTATATTAATTGCAAAGTGTTATTAGAACATTAGTCGTCAACTGCAGTTACACAGTGTATTTTTATATACATATAAAATACACTGTATACACCGACATTATATATTTATTGCATACATATGAAATATAATTTTTACGCATGTAGCGTACATGAGAAACCGCAAAAAGGTTTGTCACCGAAATATATTTTTCGTTCATATTTTTCCTGTACTTTTTAAAATAGTTGTTTATATGTTAAATACACCATTTTTTGTGTGAGGGGAGGGGCGAGACAGAATCAACTAGTATTTTAATGTGTACAGTAATTTGTCCTCCGCCTCAATAAATCATCAGTCAACATTAAAAAAAAAATTAAATTTACAGTTTCTTTAGTATGAAAATTAAAAATAATTATCACAAGTACTATATTAAATTTCACCATGTAGTACATTATTTTCCTTACTTATTGAGTCGAAGCATGAAAAAAGTAATAGATACCCATAGATCTTATTGTGTAATCATACAATTTTTACGGGAAGTCTTGTGATATAATTGATTTGTCTGCTTAATTCCATCGGTATGTTATACGTTTGTAGGATCTTTCTAGTGATCATCGCCGACTTTTGAAATTTTCTTCTTTCAGCTCTCCGGAAGTATATATTTCAATGTGCATTATTAATGAATGAATTCGTTTATTTTAACCTGCCGGTCTAGCTATAGGATTTTTCTTGTTAGGTTCCATTAAAATATGAAATTAGCATTGTATGCCGGTGAAAGAATGTTTTCAATAGAATTTTGAATGTCATATAAGGAAAAGAATTATCCCTGTTTAGCTATGCAAGCGACTGTTCCAGTAGAAAATTATATTTTTAATTGATCAATTTGATCCAATGATAAAAATTAATTTTTAGTCCTACAAAACAATCTGAAACCGGAATTAACAGTAGTGCATTTAACAGGAAATAGCGCGCACTATATGAAAGCACGTTACGTCCAGAAATTCATGAAATTGAACGCATTGCACGCACATATACTCTGTACAATGACGTCATAACAGACGCCATGCGTCCTAACGGTAGTGATCAGTTCAAGTGTAGTAGTGTATTGTCATACTATACATATGTTATACTATACTCAATTTTGGATACAGTTGCGTGGCTGTGCGTGCGCCTGTGTATATGCGTGCGTAAAGTGGGAGTATGTGAGGCTGTTGTATCCAAATGTACATACATGAATGTATAGCAAGTGTGGGAAACCTCGAAATTAACGGGCTGTGATCGTAATAATTTCAATGACGATGGCGGGCACATTTCTAGGATGATCCATGATATGATATTTCGGTAAACAGGAGTAAACGAAGCGATAGTTATATTAAATTAATTATTGCCGAAATATTACAAGAGAAGAATAGAATGTTGTGGATGATTTTTACTTATTTTTTTACTTCGTGGTAATAACTATTTATTCAAAATCACAATATGGAATTTCGAACAGTGCATCAGGACTCTGACGATGCTATTAATGCAGTAGCTAAACGTGTATCTGAAAAATATAAGAGTAAACTATTTCTCATCAACGTGTATATGAAATATGGTATTTTGAATACTACGAACTGTTGAAAGGTACAAATGATCGTACCTGTTTGTTAATAAATATTTTATATCTGTTCAGAATCTTTAGGTGTGAGTGTCGTCCTTTTATTAAAATAACACACTGAGAAAAATGGAATTTTGCTGTACATCACAAAATTTCATAGTCTATCATAACGACCCAGAAATATATTAAACGGTGTATCAACTATGAGTATTAACCCATTTGCATTATGACTCTACTTAAGTTTTTTGCGTTCATATATCAGCGACTTTCAACTAACGGTTGGCCCGTATTATTATGGCTCGCGGATTATTCCGCGCTCGGCGATAGAAGACGATTCGTCGGCGTGTGAATTATTGCCATAATCGTCATCTGTTTTTATAGTACCACACAATTCAGGGATTCAGTACTCAGATTTCGGAGTTTTTATGCCTGATAACTCATTCTCATATTTTCTCTTCGCTAAAAAATGATTTTAATATGTTTATTTAGATTGATATAGTTGAGGAACATTATTTAAATAAAATTAAATGTCGAATATACATATAATCGTTTACGTGGCAAGGTCGTTGTCACGATAAAAAAGCAAAGAGTAGTACAAAAAGAGGCAAGGAAAAAACGGACATATTTGTGTCACAAAGATTTAAGAAAAATAAACGTTCCTTTTTGTAAGACGAAGGATTTTTCGGAAAAGTTTTTTTTTTCGGAAAATAGAGAGACTCCGGACGAGTTTCATTACTCAAGGACTGCGACATAGTGATTTTACACATCTCCATCAGACGTTCAGTTTTATTTATTTCGTGCGGTAATAAATTTAATTTACTCTAATAAATCAATTCAATAGACTTAGACTTCTAAGCTGCGTCACAATAATTTCAGGTCCGCTGAACTATGGCAAGAAGTTTCTTATACAAATCGATCAAAATTACGTCAAAGAATTCGTCGACAACCCAGGCTACGGTATAAAACACCGTAGGTATTAAGAAATACGGTAAGGAATACCCATTACTTTTAAAATAGTCAAACAAAATTACTTAATATTAAAACTAAGTCATCTGCAAATGATTGACCGCCATTTTCGGCGCATGTATCAGATTCATGTGCATTGTGAAACTTGCACGAAAGATATTGCAATTAAGTGGTGAACGGTTATGCCTCATGATACCCTTGTTTGCGTTTAGATTGACAATACGAATATGCAAAGTATTTAATATCTCTCCAAAATCAAGATTTCACAAAGAACCAAATTCACATGAGAAATAGATTTGCAACTGATTAATTGCGTTGAAATTCAAGAAATTATAACAAATTGCAACAGCAAGCAATGTACATTGTCGTACATTTCATGGAAATTATCAAGTGGTTTGCATGAAATAATTTGACGCCCTTTCAATTCAGCAATTCATGAATCGCGAATCAGTGATTCGCAAATCACTTTCGAAGCATGGCGTATCGCGCGAATTATTAACGTGTTCCGCAATGCGGTCCCAATTCAAATCGGTGGTCGTATTTGCAATAGAGACGTTACTATTGCATACATACAAACTTACGTCAGCATGATATCTATTAGAAAAGTGTAATTTGAAATTTCGAAATGATTTTTATTCCAGAAATCGTATTTCATATTATAAGACTAGTTTGTGATGCCATATTTAATCATATTTAATCAGACATACTGGAATTAAACGAATCCTGTGTAGCTGAAGTTAGTCGACGGTAACAAAAAATTATTGAATTTTTTAAGAGATCATATGATAAATATGCGAAAGGATTTCCATTATCATTTTTCAGATCTTCAGAATTACATTCACTATATAGCAGAATATTTTATATAATGTAAGAGCAACTGGGTTTGTCTTGCAACACGGCTGTCTGAACCACGTGATCGCAACTTATGCAAAAAATAGTTTTGCCCTTATGTTTTTTTCAACTTGGAAGAGCTAGACATTTGCAAATGTTACTGTTCCATCTATATCGTCAACTTGATTTTTTTCTAAATTTCAACTCGGTTGATTAAACATTTCACCCAGAATTTTGGAAGGGGGCATCATTAATTTTTTCGAAGTTTCGCACGTGTACCGAAAGTGCTGGACATTTGCAAATATTACTGCGACATCTGTATTAAAAACTTAATTCCTCGTGTATATTTCAATAAATCGAATCAGTGGTTCGTTCGTAATTTCGAATAGAGACATCTGCCCACGCCCGGCTACACGCTACGCCCATAAACAAGCATCAAGATCATCTTAGAGTCATGCGGTAAGTACACGGCAAGAGAAATATTTATACGAAACAACAAGCTTTATCTTCTGATGGCATCAATGATCTTAGAAATGGCTCTACTTTGTACAAATTTATTGTCTTATTCATACGATATATTTTTGGATGTGTAGAATCGATTACTATCGAGATGAAAAGAATTGATGTTCAAGAAAGGTCTAAAAAATATTAATTAAGTCTTCGTCGCCTTTGCACAGTGCTGTTTTTTTTGTACCACTGTCGGTGTTATTGTTATAATATTTCTCGCAAACTGCGAATGGAAGAATAAGGCCTAGTTCGTACAACAGGTGGCGCCGCTCTATCGGTGAAATCTAGCATTACTAAGGTGCAAAGCATAGCCTTAAATATACAATGAAAAGGACAAATAAGGTTGTGCGTAGATATTGATGTGGTTTTGTTGTCAACTGTGCAAACAATGAAGAGAAAAATTCAGAAATTATTTCGTACAGATTTTCTGAAAGAAAATAATATTTAATTGCTTGTACACAAGAAACGTAGGTATTTTCAAAAATCTTCTATCCCATAAAAAATTAATAATCGTACTTATCAGAAATTGCAATTCTGTTTAACAAAGGGAGTTCTAATCTATGGATTATTGAATTTTTTATTCACAAATAACATGATTTCTTATGAATCGGAAAAATCTGAATTTTACAGTTTCATTACGCCTCCAACTCCTACTTATAACATCGCGTTCTTCCTTTGAATCTCGAAAATCTTTGAAATAGGAAGGGTACAAAATATCCTATCTTTTTAAACTCTCATCAAAGCATGGTACTCGGCAGAAGTTGGACACGCAAAACAGTTGTCAATTTTGACGCTGGAAGAGTTAGAGATGCTATGTAGAGGTAAAACTGCATTTAGAAGGAGTTGGAGATTTAAAGTAGAGATTAATTTTCGACTGGAGTACTCTACGAAAATTTTAAGATTTCATTAAAGCGATCATTATTATATAATTTAAGGTAGTATGGTAGAGTTTGGTTAAATTGAAATCAATACCTATATATAATTTCTTAAATTATACAAACAAATAAAAAAATATATTAAATAATATTTTTAAAGATAGGAAATAAAAAACAGCAAATAATAATTATTCCCATAAACAAGCAAACAAACAAGCTTACCAACATGTGTTATATAAATGACGTCTAATTAACCATATTTATAAGTAGTACCTAGGGTTTCACAGTCGTGAGAAAAAAATCGATCTGACGAATTGAACAGTATCTAATAACTAACATAAGAATCGGTTCTGAAATACATCAAGCAAGAAAATATCGATTTTCATAAAAATCGATTCAATTAGATCGCGACCGTAATATATCGACTTAAGGGTAACTATATCAACTACATTTCCATTGTTGTATCGTATAGATTTAAAAAAGATTAACTAATCACGCTAGGTTCTTCTTTGTAATTCTTGCATGCGGTTGCTTAATGCTTTCTAAATCCTGTACGATTGAAAACTAGCCATAATAGTATTAGTTTAAAAATACAGAACTTCTAAAAAATATACACCTTTACTTCTGACGAGCACTGTTTAAAAGAAAGAAGAATATTTTTAAAATATTATTTTGGCGCAAATCAATCGGCAGGGTCTTAGCTAATAAACGAAATGTACAAGAAAAATGGTATAGGGTAATAGACTGTTGATTTGTGGCTTTATAAGGTATATTGCCTATACTTTTTGCATTTTTCAAATAGGGAAAATTTTCATTGGACTTATTTAAGAACACCTAATAGGAACTTGCACTTTTTACAAAGTGTAAAAACCTAGGTAACGCGACAAAATTAATATCAAAAGTCACGCGAGAGTAAACCACCTTTTTTCAAACTACAATCGTCCTCGGTCGTAGAATCAATCTATGAGTAAAAACATCTATCTCTGGAACTTTCAAGCAGTCAAAAATCGATCTAGAATTTCGATATTTTCATGGCACTGAATCAATCTTGAAAAAATCGATCTGAACCATAAAGGCGTAATAGTACTATTTGTAAATACATTTGCTTGGTTGATGGTTGAACTTAAACTTATGGCAGCACGTGGTTACTAGCAATTGCTAGCATCAAGTTTATAAACTTGCTAAATAGAAGTTGTTATAAGTGAAAAAGTGTATAAAAAGTAATGTATAACAAGTAGACGTTTCAGAAAAAAAAAAACGCGTGTAACATAAATTGAAAGTAGTGTTAAAAATTTGAAAATATTTTCACGCAATATTATGCTGCCATTACTCCCGACCATTGATTTCTTCATTATTGTACGGTGAATAGTGTTCATCTTTTAAATGGGTATCTCTATAAAGCTTAGAACAACTAAGATAGCGCTATATTGTCCTCCAATGATCTCTTTAGATTTTTAGGAATTCATTTAATAAGAAATGAGACTTGAGATTTTAGCTATAACTTGGTGCAATCCACCCGCCAAATAATGTGGAGAATTTTTTAGAGGTATGCCCCTCGTTGGTTTGCAATCAGTGCTATGTTGCCAGTCCACGACTATCTTCAGGAATTCTCTTTACGAGAGAAAGAAACTTGTAAGGTTGAGGTAGGGTGCGATCCCATGTAGAGAAGACAGAACAGGAACGACGGAATCGGAAAAATAGTTTGGTTGGTGTTCAGCAATCATCTTCGTTCCGAAAATTTCAAACGATACCTGGGTTTCCCATGTAGAAGAAAAAACGAAAATTCGTAAAGTGTAAAAATCAATTTTCCTTCATTAAAATCAATAATAAGGACACATATTGTTAGAAATACCATTAAATATTAATTATCTATAAGATTGCATAGATTGAAACGCTCAGATTTGGAATTCGTAAAATTTATCAAATTTTTGAGGTTAAACTTTCTGTCCGTTTTCTGAAAAATATGGCACATGGGGAACCCAGGCATCGTTTGAAATTTTCGGAACGAAGATGATTGGTTAACCACCACCAAACTACTTTTCCGATTTCGTCGTTCCTGTTCTGTCTTCTATACATGGGATAGTACCCTTAGCCTAGTGTATGGAACGGTACCTATCGCTTCTTCACCTATTCATTATCGGATGGTTGATCTTGCACCTTATTCCCCTTTTATATTTCTCACGTCTATAGTCGATCTACGAGTTCAATGTGTTTTTTTGACAGTTCGTGAAAAAATCAATACTTAACAAATGACACGTGGATTTCTATATAAATTCCAGAGCGTATAATAAAATAGAAATAATAAAATATAATTAATCGCAAAACCAGGCACATGCATACTTCATAAGAAAAATTGAATGGAGAGGCACGTGTAGTTTGACAGAGACTTCATTGTTTTACGATCTGTCAAAAAACCACATCGAACTCGTGGACCGACTATATCTTTCGTAATGGTTCGTGTCATTCAATTTCCTGAACGACGTATGACCGAGTAAATAGCTCAAGAGAAAAAAAAGTCGGATATTCAGTCATCACCGTCTCTCACTGTGAGGTGTCACTGTTTTTTTATGGCGTCGCTAGTTTGTCTCCAGCGATATTTCAGTAGGATAACTTCCCAATTAATGAAGAAGGTAAAAAGATCATGGATGATAGATGGAGATGCTTTATCCGGATGAGCATGTTAACAATATCCGAATAAATCCGAAGACAATGGATAGAAACTTTGATGTTTCTGAAAAGATACAAAATCTAAGAACTCATTATTTAAACGTCAATATTTGTTTAAATGGATGGTTGAATTGTTTCGCTTTTGTTATATTAATTGAGAAATCCGAGTGAAACTTTTCTATGAGACAATATTAGTTTAGAAAACATATTTTAAATTTTTATTTTTATCTATTATTCTATGTAGGTCCGTCCACAGTTACACGATTTAGAAGGTATATTCGAAATATGCGCAACTGCAGACATATGAAACACATTCTCCCTTAAGATGCGTAAATATTCTTTATGTAAAATATAATACTATCTTTAAGACAAGCGGAAGGACATAGGATCCATTATTTTTACAATTTTCATATCACATACTGTTTAAACAATGATGTGAGAAATTATTTAAAAATTCTAAATTTTCAAATTGGAAATTTTATTTCCAATATCATGACATTAACGATTGATGTAACATAATTGTCGCCTAGAAATCTCATCCACTTTTATCACCTAGATGCTGAGCTATGTTAGAAAAAAATAAGTATTATAAAATGCAAAGGGTGACCGTTTTTGGTTACTTTTATTCCGCATCCTGTCGTTTACAAATAATCACACTCTGTTCTACGTATGAAATGAGCGCCTAATATAATTGACATTATATCACCAAAATATATAATTGATATTATATCACCAAAATATTTTCGAAAAACTATCTAGAGTAGCTCTTCTACAATCTACAAAAATTTTAAAAACTGGGGAGTTCAACGAAAAATTACAAAAAACTACATACTACAATTTCAAATAAAATATGGAACCTGGAATACAAAATCATACCAGACGAAATATGTATACAAATTTTACATAACACGGAACAGAACTATTCCTCAGATATGATATTACTAGACCGGTACTGTGAATTGTTTACTGGACAAAATACTTCAATATATTTATAAGACGAATGGGACTGACAATGAGATATTTCTTAGCCAAAATAATGAGACGGACGGTTCCATAAACTAAATGACAAACAATATACAAAAATTTAATAGGGTCTGTAATGGTAGACAAATAAAACAGACTCTATAAAATATGCATAAAATTTAATGACTGAGCCAGACTGTACACAATTTTACATTAGCTGCTGCTAATGGATTCACGACACCTTAGCGGCACTAAGGAAACGATTCCGCGAGGCGTGGACTGTATAAGTGGTCACGCAAAACGATGGCTCCTCTAGTTTACCACCAGTTTACCAATCCTAGCGCGCTTCGCCAAACTTCACGGGATCCTTTTGGATCTACTTAAAACACCCAAAACACAAGCAAAATGTTACTACGATGGAAATAAGTAAAAATTTATAAAATAATACAGTCCAGCGCCACGAAATCTCTTCTTAACCCATAGGACCCCACGATTTAGCCGAAAAATCGCAAAGTTTTCAATTTTGCGACGTGCATTTAAAATGCCACACCATAGTATATGTGCAGTCTTGAAGCATACTATAATGGTGACATTACAATATAAATTACATTTTTTGAAGAATTACAAGTTATAATAAAACGTTTGTGTACTGGGCCACGTTCTATGATTTCACTTACTTACCCTCCAGGCCATCGAATTCTATATGTAGACTGTCAACAATGCCGTAAATATCAAACTGCTTTCCGGGATTTTTGAGATAGTTAATTACATCTACGATATTTTCCCAACAGTTTAGTTTATTTCAATAGTTGTTCCCGAATATTATTCTAATATTCAGTATTGACGCAACTCACAATCAGTAATTTCAATAGTTATTTTCCTAATAGTTTAAATGATTTCTTTTCCGTAAGGGACACCAACTTTGAAAAATATGCCCTCACATTTTTTATAGTTTTGTTTTAATTGTACAATTATATCCTTGTGTTATAATCATATTTTCCAAGTATTTTAATAAATATTAACAGTAATTCGCACTGCAATACTACTGCTAACAGATATATTTAATCTAAAATTGGCTCCTTATAACGGCATTGATCACAGGAGTATATTTATTACTAAATGAAAGAGATTATTATATCTAGTGAATGTTATCCATATAATTAATAGCGAAAATTACACAAATCACTCAATTGCAAAAATATTTCCAGAAATTGTTTTCCCGTGTAATTTTGATAAAATTTCCATAAACTTGAACTTGTAAAAACCCTTCGTAGAATGGGATATCAGAAAAGGGAAATTAATAGACATTTAATATTCTGTCATCATGTCGTCCGTCTCTCTCTCCCCGCTTATCTTCCCATCAAGCTGTTTCTTCTTCTCTTCTACCCTTCCCAATTTTCCGTCTTCCATTACTTCACCCTCTCACTCTCCTTTGTCGTTTTTCTCTTCCTTTTTGTAACGTGTCCTTTTTGTTCGGCTTGTACCGGTACTGCACTGGTCCCCGGCCGGTCGGGTTCGAGAGATTCTGCGGCAGCTCGGGGCCTTTCAGCCAGACTGGGTCGTGGCAAGGCAGGCGCCTCGTCACAATGTATATGGCGACTAAAATAGTTTTCCTCGTCATTGAACATGTTAGACGCATGGATCTCCAGTGGTTGGTTTGAGTCTTAGGGTTTGTAGGCATTTGTCATACTTTTGATACCACTATCGGACAACTTGTTTGAGTCCGTATAGCTCTTTATTTAACTGGCAAAATTTGCTTCCTTTGCTTATTTCCATTAATATTTTCGCAGCTTTCTTGTAAATGGATATTCCTTTCGACTCTTTAGTGACAATTTATTCTAAGACCCTTTCTAGTAATTGGGGTGGCTTCATAAATATTTCCTTTTAGATGATTCTACTTAAGTAAGCAGTAACAATACCCAATTGATACATATGGACATTTTTACATTTAAATTGATCAACCTCTCAGTACGCCTGTACTGAGAGCGCACTCGGGACAAACGAACAATAAGGACGCGCGGGTAGTGTCAACACTAGCCCATAGATAAAAAACAGTTCCCGAAAGTCAATTCGTGTGAAATAATAGAAAAATAATCCGGTAGAGGATTAGCGTTTCTCGCTAGTCAAAATAGCATTGTTATAAGTTAAATAATACATTTCAAATCAATTTACTCATTCAGTCGAAAATTCTAGATGTATCCAGATAAGTAAGCGTGATCTAAATCCACAAGGATAACGCATAGGAATATTATAAAATCGTGGTAAAGTATTTGAGCTCGACTTATGCCCCTTGAGGACAGAGCATTGTAATTACATGAAATCATCGTTCGTAATTTTGTCAGAGACTATGGCATACTATCGTTCGCTATTCCGCCAAGCTCAGAGTATAGAGAAATATAGTCAAAGTTTAGAGGAGAGCATTGCGATCTACCTCAGAAATTTAAGTTATCGCCATATTTATTTTGGTCTATTATTCCAGCCGTGATTAGTCAATTCGCACATAGTGCCATAGCCAATAGATAGGCAGAGCGTCATTAGGGCTAACAGACTGACACAGGTGTCCCCTCTGTTCAGCACAGGCAGGTCAGAGAGAGTTGGGAATAGACAACAAATATTTCCTACAATACCGACATTGATATTTGACGATTGTAATTGACACAAGTCACGAAACTACTGTACCTATCACGGATAATTTAATAAATTTTTGTTATTTTATTTTACAATGTAACTCTGTGTCGCCTAAGTTCTGAAAGATGCCAGCCCCGAGCACTTACCTACCTCCCATTTCGTACACTCATATGGAGCGTACGAAATTGCACTATTGATAAACGTTACACTATTGGTGAATAAGTTTCATGGAAATCGATTTCAAGTTTTTGAGTAAAACCTTTGGCGACGAATGTAACTTTTCTTTGTTCTATTTACTCGTTCGCGCGATATTTATATCTGAGGACTGTTCGTGAACCAATTTTGTTACCCCACGTGAAGAAAATATATGTGGATTATATAAAAATTATGTATGCTCTCGTTTTTAGAGCCCTTGCAGAAATTATGTCCGGGTGGAGGCAAGACGCTAGCCAATACCTGCTGCCTTCTAGCCAAACTTTGTTTAGGCAGCCCACATAAGAACCGAAATGTAATGTAACACTTGTAACTTCGAACTCTCAGTATGCAGTCGGAAGCATTTTAACCTTCCGCTGTTACTTACAATTACCGCCAGATGGTGGTAATGCCGGCGGTACTTAAAGTTTGAATACTCATATCTGGTGAAGTTCTTCATGAAAAAGGCTTAAATCTTAATGTTTTGAAAAGCTCTGGAGATTGGTTATAAGAATAAGCAATACAAAATTAGGCTTCTTACTGACAATTTTTAAGTTGACCTTAATGCAGCGTTTCAGTCTTTCCAAGGTTAAAAAACATTCACCAGATAATAAAATATTTTGAATTCCATAATATTTTTTGCAGGCATTCTTTTCTGAAACACGTAGTTTTAGAGATATCCGGAAAATGCAGTGCCATGATTTGTTTCTAATGTCATAAAAACAGCTGTGGTTATTCTGAACTAATTCGCATACAGTTATTCAATAGAAACGCGCTACCTGAATATGGCTCTGCCATAGAAATCAAATTGGCGGGCTAATTTCAAGTGATGCGTTTCTACTGAATAAACCTGTATAAAAATTATATTGTATGTATAAATTATATATGCTCGTTTCTAGGTATAGGCATTGTGTCTATGTATTTATGTATAACTTATACTATAAAATAAATTTTTCACATGGGATAATCCTTTGGACGATCTAAAAGGTTCCAGGTATTATTTTTCAGTAGTGATAATATTACCTCTTCGGTAATATCTGTCTTCCATTAAAAGGTACTGGAACTCAAATTCGCTTCCTTTAACGAAATTGTGTTCTTCCATTTTTTAGCGGGGTATCTTGTTGTAGATCTTTCCAGGATGATTTTATCTTTCTGATCGGTTTTAACAATTTTGCGTCTCCCTAGTACTCTATTCGCCAAGGGATCATTCAGAGGTTTATACTGATCATCTATATAGTTCCTCGATTTGTTGCTCGTCCCTCGACGTTGTCTGATCACTATATTGTAATGAGCCAAATGTGAATATTAGCGACATTCCTAGGATAGATGCGAAAGCTACTTCTAATAAGTTGTATATTTTTCAAATTAGGTCGTTTGCTGCCTGGTGTCGTCTCTTTCCGTCTCGGACTGCCAGCGAGAGCGGACGTCACCAGGCAACCTATTAAATTCAGCTATCCAAATTTCTTAAAGTAAAATAATTGATTTTCACACGTATTTTTCTTATCACTAAATGTGGAGTGTCTCAAAAAAGAAAGATAGAAAGGGCTTTTCTTTTGTCATAAAATATCTACCTCATTTAACGACGTGCAGAATATTAACCAAGAAGGAATAACGGACAAACTCACAAAGCGAAAGGGACTCAACGCATAACCGGAACAAGAACCAGATAAGCGATATCGTTTGCTTTAATTTAGTTTTTATTTATTTTACATGTGATCGGTGTGGGTTATGCGTGTCGTTAGAATGGGAAATGAATGGTATTATAGTAGTAATATAAAAAAAAGACTCATCTAATCTGTATTTTACAATATATTAAAAAACAATTACCTAGTTCTTCGCAATATTCATTATTTTATAATTTTGTATTCAAATTAATTAAAAACTGGTAACAATATTTTTTCAAATCTCCCACGTATTCGATGTGCTCGTCATTTGAATATTCTGATATGAAATCTTTAATATCCATTGAACGTCTTTCGTTAACTCTTTCGAAAATGTTGACATCAAATTTAACTTGACTTCGTTGTCCACACTTTTAATAACATTTATTTGGGTCGCTTTTTTCTGTGACTTCGTAGAATTCTTCTTGGTAAGTTAATTCCTTTAAGAATTTTACGTCACTACCGTTCTTTCGGCATTTATCAAAATACGATAAGAATTAGATTCCTACAAGTATCCGACGAATGTTTCTTCCTTGGATTGAGATTCAAATTTTCCTTTGTTTGAATTGAGATCTAATACGTACATTTTACATCCGATAATTAAAAAATTATATTGTCGAAAATATTCGACAATTAAAAAATTATCGGGAGCCGACGATTAAGGAAGCGCACGACTCCTCAGGCTGCTAGGTTAAGGCAGAGAGGGTCGGAATAAGCGTCAGGCAAATAGTGCGCGATACAGAAAGAAACTGATCTAGAATATAACAGAACGAATCGGAATTATCAAACCGAAATCCCTTCACCAATTAATAAATTGAGAGTCCTCACCGGAGCTGGTGCAACTAATCCGTAAAAGCCGAGAACTGTACTCAGAGGACACTCGAGTGGGTATTGTACTAGGGCACATCACCACACCTCCGGAACACGCACAGAAAATCCATAAAATATCCTGGATATCGCGAGGGTAATGCGAGAACTACACAAACGAGAACTTTCTATACCGTATCGAAACGCGGCTAGAAAAACTATCAACAGATAGCACGGGAGCGCGAGCCAGCTCGTGACACCTCGGTCGGTGCCCCGAGACAGACTGGTTTGACAATAGCCAAATTCGAGAACTAATCATTCTGATTGGTCAAGATCCTTATAGCTGATAACTCTTTTTTTTTCCCTCGAGTCATCCCTTTAAATGAAATCGAGAGCGTTCCTTAACGAATCAGTACGTAATATGGTGGACACGTCTCCGTTGAGTATCTCACCACGGCAGATTCGTGCACCTCGACCTCAACTCAGCAATATCAAATCTTCCGACAGCATCGGCGTAGCTATACGAATTAGCCAGAGAGCGTAGCTTCTGAACAGGGTGGCGACTCAAAGGGAACCAGAAAGCGAAAACGTTGTCTGAATCGGTAGCCAGAGTCGCCTTGTGACCCTGAATCGAAAAATCATGTCACAGGATATTCCAGATTCGATCATCATGCACCTAGGCATTTCTACTAACGTGCGATTCATGCGTTCGACGATTCCGTTTTGCTCGGCTTGTAAACGACTCTGAGTTTTTGTTTGATACTATTAATTCTCAGATGTTCGTCAAATGCTTTGTGCAAAAATTCTTTCCCGTTATCCAAGTGGAGATATTTTATCTTTTGGTCAATTTGTCGTTCTGTTGTTATGTGGAAAGCTTTGATCGCTTCAAATGCGTCACTTTTGTTAGTTAATCGGGTCTCCAGCTGACGGCAAATATTATAAAGTAAAGTAAATATTACAAAGTATCCTGATTTAGCGAGAGATTCCACTTTCATCGACCCGCAATTATCGGTGTGAATAATTTCAAGGAATTCGGTGAATTTTTTTCATTTTTGAGGGAAAGTGTCTATGCTATTCCTCGAGCTGTGATATTTATATGAAACCAGTTGGAGGTTAATCCATATACCTAATAATTAAAAATGCAATTTCTTCGATTCTGACACAGTAAATTGCTAAAAAGTTATAATGATTGAAAGTTGCAACATTTTTATAAGAAAAAAACTATTGATCGGATTTCAATGAAACCAAGCTAAAGAAAAGTAGGAGATACGTTTGAAGTAATTCTTTGGCATGGTGCTATTTTCATGATTACTAATGAGTGAGTAATGAGACATGAATATCGTATCTGCCACTGATGAGTTATTTTTAATGAATGACGCTCGCAGACGTTACATATTTCCACATAAACGTGACAGAATGCGTTTAAGGGTAGCTACCTCCTGAAAAAATTGAAAAATTACATTTTTACAGTATCTGTCATTATGAATTTGCAGCGACCTCTAAAACTTTCGAGATACAGGAGTTCGCCAGTCTTTGTGAGCCTACGAGGAGTCCCGCCTGAAGGAAGCAGGAGACGAAGGGGTGCTTTTTGTAAGACATACAACCGAACATTATTGAAACAATTAAACTTATCAATCGATACATAAAAAGAGCTCTGTAATAATTGCGAAGGTAAATTCAAGCAGCATATTATCATTTTAATAAGAAATTGATTAGTCTTATATGAAGGTGTTTCATACCTTAAAGGAACTTTTTTACCCCCTCAAATGCAATCGGTGTTACTGAAGTCCGATCGATTAACTCCTTCCTTATCGGATCCCGAAAAAGTTACACCGTATATATAATTATGCTTTAATAGTCAATTAATAATTAATAACACTTTGGGTGATTCCATATCGAGTACTACTTGACGGGTCCGTGCTGAAAGCTTCACACTATCAACTTCTAGCAAACTATGGTATTCATGGCTAATATTGCAAACGTTATTATCGTAACATCTAGATGCATAGAGAAACGTGACACGATTTTTACTGTCTGTTAGTAAATTTCAGAAACCATACTAAAAACCAATTTATTTTAAGTGAGGCACGGGGACTGCCGAAGTAGTACTCGATATGGAATCACCTAACGCACTAGTAAGTATTAATTGACTATTAAATAATAATTATACAGTAATAACACAAAAGAGTAGTGAAAACATTATAGAAAATTTCGAAAATACAATTAATATGATGAACTATTGCTACATCATATAATAAGCAGATTTGTAGTGACTCATGTACTTGGCAGTATACCGAGATTTCACAAAAGCGATTTTTTAATAAATAATCACATACTTCAATACAAATGGAGATACTTCCTAATTACCTCCCATGAGTAGAACATAGCTCATTTACGTACATAATTATGAGGCCAAGCGGAGCATAGATTTCAAGTTTTAAGAACGTTTTGTGTAATTTTTGATACTTTTCGTTTGGACGAAAAATTATTGAGCAGCATAATATCACTTAAAACTGAGAGGTCGATTTTTTATCAATTATCTTTTAAAGATTCACACACGTCACAATATTAAAAACTGTTTATGTCGGATGCGCTCGCTTCATTGAATCACTAAATAAGATACAAAAAAAAGCCAGTGAGTACCTTTGTACTCACGAATGATGTGTAAACATGTTGTAGGAAGTTCAGTGCGAGAAACTATTTATGATTGAAAATTATTTTTTTTACAAGAAATTGTGTTTTAATTTTAATTCGGAAGTTATTTGTTTTCAATTTCTTTAACACATTAAATTATAGGTTTATAAATAATAATAACATAAATTTTTGACTGTATTTCATTTAAATATGTCGAGAATACAGCGTCTATTGTGTTTTTGAATTAAAAATTGGAATTTTTCGGTCATTTTTCATGAGCAATTTGAATTTTTCTCTCAAAAATGAAATTAGTGGATCCTCCCCTTCTGTTGAGAAGTCTGTATTGAAATCACCTCCCAGTATCATTGGCATTTTATCAAAATTTTCACCAAGCTCTGCCGCACCAACTTCAGTATACGGCAGGAGGACAAA